>CANYBF011845540.1:0-11410 GCA_948192965.1 Dalechampia spathulata | reverse complement strand
ATTTGTGATGTGTTCCTAGCACTACTGAGATTATTCTCAGCGATTGTCATTTGATGATCGTAGGTCCGAGTTCTGAGGGAGAGCAGCGGGGCTAGAAGTACAGCAGCTGGTTCGTGTCTTGGACTTCGGGACGGACTCCTGGTGTTTTGTATATTTATGCATAGGCTCTGTTGTTTTAGTATTGGCAGTATACCGGATGTACTATGTATAAGAATCCATGTATTTATCTATCCAGGGTTTTTGTTTTGGTTTCTTTCTTTCTTATCGCTTCCGTTATTTGGATTTCTTATACGAGCATTAGCAGGTTAGCTTCCCTTGTGGTATAGTCGTTGTTTGCCTGAGACTGGCGGGTGACGGTTATGCTACGGGAGCTTGTCGCATTCCTTTGAGGTTGGGTCGGGGGTGTGACAAAAGAAGGGGGGTCTTGTGTATAATTGGCTATCAATGCTTTAAGTTGGTATGAGATCGTTTACTCTAGAATGGTACTTCTAATCACAATCGAGCACCATGCTCTGATACTAAATGAAATCCTTGTGGAAGTATGGCAACACGTGTGCAATTTATGGTGGTTCAGCACTAACTCTTGCCTAAGTCCACTTCTCCTAAGTTCTCAACTTAGGGTTCCACCAATTACAATCACAATCAATATAATAAAGGATTCCTCAATTGAATCCTAATCCCAGTGTTTTCAGACTCACACTCAAACCTTTACAATGATAACAATCTCATAGCATTTAAACTCTCAAATACAAATTAGTGCCCCAAACATTAATCTCACACCAACCCACAAATACAAAACCTAACACTTAAGTTGTGGGAATACAACACAAAGAGAGTTTACAGTGCTAGAATCACAATACAACAAGTAGACTTACTTGTAATTGAAGATTGAAGCTCAAAGAATGCTTTTCTCTACAAAAATAGCCATTAGAAAAATAATAGACAATATGTATATGCTAAATAAATCCATTAGAAAGGGTTTAAAACCTTTCTAGAAGTCACATATGGTCATACAGTATCGGTACACCTGTACCAAGCAGTGGTATGCCCGTACCAAATCAATAGTACTGACAAACAAAATTCTTGCGAGCAATGGTACACCTGTACCAACCTTTGGTATGCCCGTAACAAAATAGGTTTCCTGATAAACCAAATTCCTGAGAGCAATGGTACGCCCACACTAAACTTAAGGAAATAAAGCTAACTTGGTACAGTTAACCGTATGCCCGTACCACACAACTCAAAGGATTGGTACGCCCATACCACACATAGAAAATTGTTTTAAATTACAAATAACTTAAATTGACTTATACAAAACACACACATCAAAACCCTAGGTCTAACAAATAATTATTAATTAACAAATACAAATCAAATTAGTAATATTTATTTTTGGATAAAATTTATTTAGGGAAAAAATTAGATATTATAATATAAATTATAAAATAATAAGTAATTAACAAATACGAATAAAATTAGTAGTATTTATCTTAAAATAAAATTTATTTAAATAAAAATTAGATAATATAATATAAAATATAAAATAATTAGTAATTAACAAATACAAATAAAATTAATAGTATTTATCTTTGAATAAACTTTGTTTAGATAAAAATAAGATAAGATAATAAAAAATATAAAATAATTACTAGTTAATAAATTAAATCTTTTAGAAATAATAAAATTTAGGAGAAAAAATAATACTGTCTTTTTCAATATCTTATCTTTCCTTTTTTAATATATCATGATAATATTCAAATCATCATTTTTACTTATTTCATTTCTCTCTTAAAATATTAGTTAAAAAATTAAGAGAAGTATGCTCAATGAATATACTTTATTTGACTTTTATAGTATAAATTTGAAAAATCTTAAATTAACAATATGAGATATTTTATAATTTTAATAATTTTTCTTATTTTTAAAAAACTCATAAATAATATTTTTATTTATATAATTTGATTATAAAATTAGTTGTTATAAATTAAAATTATTATTATTAGATAATTAAAATAAAAAAAATATTTATAAATTATTTATTATAAATTTAATATAATTAGTATTATCTAAACTTTAATAATTTAGATAATCAGATTAAATCATATGTTACTAATACGTTAATCATAAATATTATTTTTCTTCATATAATTTTGAAATCTAATATGAGCAACACAAGATTTATAGTGGTTCAACACTTCAACTTGCCTATGTCTACTTCTCCTAAGATTCAACTTAGGGTTCTACTATTTCCTTCACAATTACAACAATAGATTCTTCGATCAAGAATCCAACCCTAATTGTTTTCAAGGCTCACATTCAAACCTTTACAATAGCAATTAATCTTACAAGATTCAACTCTCAAATACAACAATAATGCCTAAGCATTAACTCTCACTAACCTAGAATAATAATTGAAATAGATTAGGGTTGTAAAAAAAAAACTTAGAGAGAATAAAAGTAAAGCAAAGAGAGATTGAATCAATATCAAGTATAATTAAGTTTCTTTCAAACCACTTACTTGAAGAAGAGTTTCCTCAGCTACAAATGTGCTCTTCACTGAGAATAGATTTGTTACAAAGTAATTATTGCAAAATAGATCTGTTAGAACACTTAGATTTAAAATAAAAGTTTTTGTAGAAGGATGCGTACAGTCATACGTGAACTTGTATGCCCGTACCATTCTATATATTGCAAATCCAAATTTGGGCAATGGTTATTGTACAGTCATACAACCATAGTGTTCTGTCAATTTCACCAAGTGATACGACCAACCTATATGGCCGTACAATGCATCAATCAAACAGTATATACCCATACCCAGACAAGTATGCTTGTACCAAATATATTTTCATAATTTTCAATTTAAATTAACTTAAATTGATTTGTTAATCATTAAAATCCAAAGTGGTGAATCTAACAAATTTTATTATAGAAATCAATCATTATAAATTAAAAATATTTTTATTAAATTATTAAAATAAAATAAAATTAGTTTTAGCAAATTTAGATTATTTAATAAACTTTTATTTTTTTAAAACTAATTATTTATAATAAAAATAATGCATATTTACATTTAATTTTAAATAAAATTCTTAGATAAAAATGAATCATTATAAATTAAAATTATTACTATTATATAATTAAAATAAAATTAAAATTAGTTTTAATAAATTTAAAGGGATGGTAAAACAATCATTTTATCTATTTCTATTGTCTTTTATAATATTAAATAAAAATTTAAGAAAAGTGTGTTTAATCAATTTATTTTGCTTGGTTTTTATAGCATAAGTTTGAAAATATAAACTATATATTAACAATGTGAAAAATTTTGTATCTTTAATAAATATCTCATAAAATATTAAATAATTATTAATTAACAAATATAAATTAAATTAATTGGATTTATCTTTGAATAAAATTTGTTTAGGTAAAAAATTAGATAATGTAATATAAATTATAAAATAATAAGTAATTAATAAACATAAATAAAATTAGTATTATTTATTTTTAAATAAAACTAGTGAATATACTATGCTACGTGAAGATATGAAAAATTATTTTATTTATCGATAATAGATATGCATTTTTTGTTATTATAACTAAATATATGTAGTTATTTTTAGTTAAAATTAATATAATATATTTTATAACAATTAGAGTTTTATTAATACATTTAATAAATAATATTATTTTTTATAAGTTAATAATCTTATATGTCATATGTCTTTCCTCATTTAAATGCACCAATAATATTATTTATAAGTACTTTTCATTTGTATCTATTCTTATTATTTCAAAAATAATTTATTTAAAATTAAATAATATGTTAATAAATTTAGTAGTTTTATTATATATATCTAATTTTATTATAGTTATTAAATTACATATATTTAATATGGTATATTTAAATATTTAGTGCAACTCTTCATCTTATTGATAAATGTTTGATAATAATTATTAAAACTTTTCATTTTTTCATTCTTCTATCTACTTATATTATAAGGAATATGATTGGTTTTATATGTTATGCTATTTGTGTTATTTGAAGAGTCATTAGTTTTTGCCTATAAATATAATTATTTTTAGTTAAATGTGTATAATTTGTTAATTGTAGTAAACTTTTGGTTGAAATCATTTTATGATATTGATGGAGAATTTTGATAGATCTATCATATTGTTTTTATTGAAGAAATTCTATGATGATGTACAAGTAAGTTTTTTTTTTCACTTTTATTTCACTCTACCTTTTCATATGTTCTGAAATAATTATCTTTGTCATGTAATGTGGTACTAATTATCGAAATATATGTAATGATATTATGATGGAATTGGACGATATGATGACTTTGTTGAATGATGCTTATATTTCTATTATGGAGCTTAAGAAGATTATTGATGATGAGGAGAGGAAGAATGGTATGCTCATTACGATAATTGAAGATGAGAAGGATAGAAATACACGCCTAATTGTTGAAATGGCTAACTTTGAACGTGAGGTTGATCAATTTGATGCGATGATACATAATCATATGAATAAGGCGAAAAAAAATTGATTGATGGATTAGTTTCTTTTGTATTGAAATAAGGAAATTACACTTTGTTAAAGTGTAATCATGTTTTTATGCTATAACCGTTGACCGTAATAACAATTTCATTCACAAATTGAATTGTCAATTATATTATATAACAAACAAATACTTTATCAATGTGATTAATATCATACCAACTACAATTCCACACGACTAATATTATTTTTTAATTCATTATTTATAATAGGCTGCTTTTTGACATAAAAATTGAAATTTTGTAAAAAAGGAATGACAATTTTTAAATTTAATATTAAGTAATAACTGAAGTATTTATTAAATATGGTGCAAAATTTAAGTTAACCTTTATTCATGTTATATGCATCTAAATTTTATGTTTGTTTTAATAAAAAACTTTTATGAAATAATTGAATGATTTATTATTACATTCAGGGTCTATTTGGAATTGTTTTTGAAAAAATAATTGTTTAACACTTTTTTTGTTGATTGAAAATGCCATTTTAAAAATGGTGTTTGAAAGAGGAAGCAAAGTAGATGTTTTTCAAAGATAATATTGCAAAAATAACATTTAGAAAAAAACTAAAAAATTTCAAGGATTAATTCAAAATAATTTCAAAGGATTTTTTTGACCTCATACATCAATGTTAGATGGACCTTTGTTAAGTTTAGATAGTAAATGTTTAGATTATGAATGATTATTACAAACAAGTTTTATGTACTATATTTGTAATTACCATCTAATTTGTTTGCTAGGTTTTTCTTCTCTGAAATTTATGACTTGAGGAGAATAATGTTGTACCTATGGTTAATAAGTTTATACTTACATAATTATTTTGAAAAAAAGATTGTTTGTCCTATAAAATTCTAAAATATAATTAATAATGACATTATGCATGTTAATTATGTTATATATCATATATCTTTCATTTTTTATGTATTTATCTTTTTTAGAGGATTGTTTCAATAATATTATTTATTAATAAAATTTTAGTGACATTTATTATTATTATTCATTTGAATTTGTTTTAAAATATATTTATTCTAATAAATAATTAAATAGTTTTTCCCAAACATTTATGATTATTAATTAGAAAATAATTATTAATCATAATTATTAAAAATTGAGTTTTCTTATACTTATATTTTTTATTTACTTATATTTGATATTATAAAATGTGTTAAATAAAAGTTATTATTAGAATATGAAAAGAAGGTACATATTATCATTTATTGAGGATGTGTCCAATTTTTTTTAAATATCCTTTAAAATGATTATGCAAAAATAATGAGGAATTTAATAACAGTAATAAATGCAAAATAACACATTACCTTTTTTTCATATTCTAATAATTATTATTTTTAATGCATTTTATAATATGATGCATTAAAAAATTACGAAATTTAAACCTGAATTTGAAACAACATTTTTAAAATAGAAACAATAAACAATAGTTATATTTTATTAAGAGAATTAATATAAAAAATAAATAGTTACATTAAATATTTTTAAATATGACATATTCTTAATTACGTTCAATTAGGGATTATTTTAAGAAGTGTTTTTATTAAATAGGGAAAGGATAACTGCTTATTGTAATTATTTTAAAATGTTTGTTTATTAGACTCTTGATTTTGATGTGTATGTTTGCTTATTCAATTTAAATTATTTACAAATTAAAATGTATTTTGTATGTGTGGTATGAGTGTACCATATTTGGTACGGGCATACCAATTGTATGTATTGTGTGGTATGACCATACAACTGAACGTACCAAGTTGTACTGTTAATACTATGTGTTGGTATGGGTATACCATGTGTAGTATGGGCGTACCAATTCCATGTGTTGTGTAGTACAAGCATACCAATTCCATGTGTTATATGGTACGGACTGTTAATACTATATGTTGGTACGGGCATACCTATTCCATGTGTTGTGTGGTACGAGCATACCAATTCCATGTGTTGTATGGTATGGACTGTTAATACTATGTGTTAGTACGGGCATACCTATCTCTTCGCCTATTTTAGTCTTATGATTTTTAAATCGGTACGGGCGCACCATATTTGGTACGGCCATACGTGACTTTGCAGAAGTGTTTAAAATACTTTCTAACGACTCTTTTAGAGATACAACTTTCATATCTTTCAATCTAATGGCTAGTTCTGTAGAGAAAACATTCCTTTGAGCTTCAATCTTTGAATACAAGTAAGTTTATTTGTAATTTTGTGTTACTAGCAATTGTAAACTCTTTTGGGCTGTATTCCCTAACCTAAGTGTTAGGTTTAGTAATTGTGGGATTGATATGTGATTAATGCTTGGGCATTCAGTTGTAATTCAGAGTTTAAATTGTTGGAGCTTATTGCTATTGTAAAGGTTTGAGTGTGAGCCTAAAAAACACTAGGGTTAGGATTCAATTGTGGAATCCTTTATTGTAATTGATTGAGTTTAGTGAAACCCTAAGTTAATAACTTAGGAGAAGTAGACGTAGGCAAGAGTTAGTGCTGAACCACTATAAATCAAACACATATTGTCATCTCCATCTGGGATTTCATTTGGTATCAGAGCGTTGGTGCTCATGTGTATTAGAAGTAAAATTCTAGAGTGAAAGATCCTATGGCAACCATTGAGAGTCAGTCATTTACAAGACCCCAATTCTTTAATGGAACCAACTATCCTTATTGGAAACACTGGATGGAAGTCTTCTTGGACAACAATGGAATTGAATTCTTTGACTTGATGATAAATGATCTCTTACCTCCAACAACTATAATTGATGGTGTTGTTTCACTTAAAACCAGAGAAAATTGGACTAAAGAGGAATTAAAAGCAAATTTTTAGAATAAGAAGGTAATGAATATGATGTATTATGCTATTAGTCATGAGGAGTCTGGACGAGTTTTACATTGTGTCACAGAAAAGCAAATATGAGATGCCTTGGAGACTCATCATGAAGGCATAAATCAAGTCAGAACCAAGAAGATTAAGCTTCTAACTCATCAATATGAGTTGTTTACAATGAAGAAAAATGAGTCAATTTTTGAAATGTATAACCGACTCATAGTAATCACTAACGGATTGATGAAGTTAAGCAAGATGTACCAAAAGGAAGACATCAATAACAAAATCTTACGGGTGTTGCTTAAGAAGGATTGGGAGGCTAGAGTGACCTCCATTGAAGAAGCTAACAATTTTTCAGTTTTATCAACTGATGTACTGCTTGAGAAGCTTCTTACACATAAGATTACCCTTAAGCAAGGAGTTGAGGAAGACAAGAGGAGAAGGATTGCACTTAAGGCTTCAAAAGAAGAAGATGCCTCTTCCACAAGCAAAGTGGAGATTGATGATGAAGTAGCCCTCCTCTCCAAACGTGTCAAGAATATTCTTATGAAGAAGAAGAAGTTTGAAAAGGATGGCAAAAAGCCATTTGAGCAAAGACGAGACTTGAACCAAAGAGACAACTTTCGAAGGAATCAAGCCATTTGCTATGAATGTAACAAACCAGGACACATGAGGAATGAATGCCCTTGCCTCAATAAACCATCCAAGCCTTTCAAAAAGAAGGCATTGAAGGCTACGTGGGATGATGATAGTGAATCAAATGAGGAGGTGTCTGGTGATGAAGGAGCAACTAATCTTTGTTTCATGGCATTCTTAGAAAATGAGGAAAATGATGAGGTAACAACATCATCTCAATCTTATTATAACAATAATGAATATGATGATGATGATGATGAATGTGATGCATTAAAGGAAATCCTAGGAAAGTATGAAAACTTAGCTAGGAAGCATCAATCACTTAAAAGTAAGTATGCATCCATTTCAAAAGAGAAAAATGTTTTACAAAATGAATTTGATTCATGTAAAATAAAAATTGAAAGCTTTGAAAATGAAAGCAAGCTTTTAAAGGATGAAAATGCTAAACTTTTAAAAGAAAAGGATTTATTGAAAGATAATTTGTCTAGGTTTGAACAAGATGGTGTTAAAATTGATTCTATTTTGAAACACCAAAAAACTTAGCGGTAATAAAAAGAGAATTGGATTTAATCAAAACTCTTCCTACACCTCTAAAAATACGGGTTTTGTTAAAGCTTCTACTTCAACACAAAAACCAAAGGATGTTGAAAAGAAACATGTTCAACCTAAAGTTAATAGAGTGCATAAACATAAAAGGCATCATTATTCATGTTCATGTAATCATAATCATTCTTATACACTAAAAGGAAATATGTGTATAACCATTCTAGATTTAAGAATATCATATGTCATTATTGCAATAGAAAGGGGCATACAACCAATAGATGTTTCATTAGGAAGATGCATTGGAATGATGATATAAATGTTTCTAACCCCTAAGGACCCAAATCAATTTAGGTACCTAAAAAGAAAGTAAATGCATTTGTGTTTAATAGGTATGCTTGAGATCCAAGATTAGTGAAAACAAATGGTACCTCGATAGTGGATGCTCAAGGCATATGACCAGTAATGCAAACCTCTTTTCCAATCTTGAAGAATATGAGGGAGGTAATGTCACTTTTGGAGACAATGCCAATGGTAAAGTTATTGGAATTGGTAAGGTTGGTAAGGATTCTAACTTTTCTATTAGCAAAGTTTTGTTAGTAGAAGGATTAAAACAATTGATCCTAAAGGTTGTTTGTTTATAGGATTAGTGATGATAAGCTAGTCTTTCAAGAAGATAGAATAGAGAATATTTACATGATTGATTTAGATTCTATTCCTAATAAAAATGTGAAGTGTCTTGTTTCTATAAGTGAGGACTCATGGCTTTGTCATAGAAGGCTTGGATAAGCTAGCTTCGAAAGCATCGACGATCTTGGAAGAACGAACATATGGTAGGACTTCCAATGATCAAATTTGCAAAGGACAAGGTATGCAAAGCTTACCAAAAGGGAAAATAGGTAAAGTCCTTATTTAAGGTGAAAAACAAGGTAACCTTTTTCAAACCCCTTCAATTGTTGCATATGGACTTGTTTGGACCAAATAGGGTAGCTAGTTTAGGTGGTATGCATTATGCACTTATCATTGTTGATGATTACTCAAGGTTTATTTGGATTTCATTCTTAGCTCATAAAGATGATGCATTTAATGCTTTTCTAAGTGTAACAAAAAAATGCAAAATGAAAAGGGTTATTACATTTCTTCAATAAGAAGTGATCATGGAAAAGAGTTTCAAAATGAAAGCTTTAAATCTTTTTATGATTTGCATGGTATTCATCATAACTTTTCATCTCCTAGAAATCCTCAAAAAAATGAGGTAGTTGAAAGAAAAAATCAAACTCTTTGTAACATGGCACGAACAATGCTTAATGAGTATCAATTACTATCTTACTTTTAGGCCGAAGCGATCAATACTGCTTGTTATGTCATAAATCAAGTTCATTTAAGATTGATTTTAAACAAAACTGCTTATGAGCTATGGAATGGTAGAAAACCAAGAATTTCATACCTAAGAGTATTTGGGTGTAAGTGCTACATTTTAAATACCAAGAATAATCTTGGGAAATTTGATTCAAAGACAGATGAAGGTTTATTCTTAGGTTATGCAACATCTAGCAAGTCATATAGGGTGTTTAACAAATGTTCTTTGGTTGTAGAGGAATCTATTCATGTTATTTTTGATGAAACTAACTTCCTTGGTCCAAGAAAGGACATTGTTGATGATAATGCAGAAATCCTTTTGAAACAAGGGGAAGAGAATGAGAATGTACAAGAAGCTACACCTAAAGATGTTGACAAGGAAGAAGTGAATGATCTTCCTCCTCACTTAGCTGTAACTCCAATTGAGCATGATCTTCTAAAGGAGTGAAACTTTTTGAAAGGACACTCAAAGGAGCAAATCATAGGTGAAACATCAAAAGGGGTAACTACTCACTCTAAATTTAAAGATATTCATAACAACCTTGCATTTATTTTTCAGATTGAACCTAAGAATGTGAATGAAGCCTTAGATGATGATAGTTGGGTGTTAGCTATATAGGATGAACTAAACCAATTCGATATGAATAATGTATTTACCTTAGTATGTCACGTCTTTTGCCTGCGTAGACATGCTCCCATAGAATGACTATTAAATTTCTCTTCTAGAAAGTCAATAAACATCCTACAAGGGATACGTAAAATTTTTTTTTACTTATTATATTTGTGCGTCGTTTTAAGTTTTACGGAAGTATTGTCCCAATTAACATTCTTACATTTACTACCTTTATCATTAATTTAAATTACGTAATCAATTTAATTAAAAACTTTGAACTATCCCAAGTCCTTGTCTTCAGAAAGATTCCTGCTAAATTGGTGCTTTGGAGATCTGTGCTTGCCTCCCATCTTTTAACCTACGTTCATCAAATGACAAACGCTGAGTATAAAACTCAATGGTGCTTTAACACATAATATGTAAAAATGTAATTATTCATGTAACATATGTCATAAGAAAATATAATCATTTATGTCGCATATATGAATACAGGTCATGTAAACCATAAAATCATCCTAAAAGCATTACCGTATATTTATCGACAATCTTACTTCTAAATACTTTCAAAGTATATCCACATTTATTTGATTCTCTAATGTTTTCATGTCATAATTCGTTTTATATCATTATTATGACTAGTTTATTTTCATGTTACATATACTATCTCTTAATTCTTGATTTCATAATTCATTTAGAATTTACCCTTAAGCAATGTAGTCATATAATATATACTACATCAAACATAACTACTCCACAATTATCATTTGAATATTGTAACATATCTATAATATGTTCATCATGTGTTATCATGATAATTTGTCCATTTGATTATATCATACCCTATTCTTTTAGTGTATTATTATTATTTATAT
>CANYBF011845509.1:0-14560 GCA_948192965.1 Dalechampia spathulata | reverse complement strand
GTATAATAAGACAGTCAGGTGAATTCCTGCCTATATTTTGCCACTGACATATTATCCTGTTTCAATCCCAAAAATTCTTGTAATTTTTGAACCGTATATGTAGTAAGAACATATTTCTACTGGAATTCCATTTGAAAATCTGCCAAAGTTAAAATAAGCGATTCTACTAAACCTTGTGGAATAGTCTTCCATCATTCGTAGGTATTGTCCTGGAGCAAGGAAATAACATATTCAAATTTTAGCTCATCAAAATAGTTCATCTGCTGAAGGACTCTTCGTGTACGCTCTAACCATATTTCGATCACATAAGGGTCAATCGTCCTCAAAAAATTAGTAGCTCTATAAGTTTATAGCTTCTTAAAATCCCGCTTTGGTTCCTCTCTCTAAGTAACTATAGGTGGAGCTAGCATAACTTTTTCAGGCTGTCCCTAAAAAGTATGAAGAAATTGCATAAACTAAGTAATTATCGGATCCACTCTAGCAACTGTGGGCTGTTCAACATGTGGTACTCATTCTGCCTGTTCTCCTTGTTCATTCTATCTTTGGTCACCCCCAGCTTGATAATTAGCTCAAAGGTGACTTCCTGGGGATTAAAATTACCCTTGTCTTCCTTACCAATAATCATAACTTTATCCAACATGATGATTATTTAGAAAGACTACATAAAACAAAAATAATATTTGTTAGCAGCATGGACTAACAGAACTCTTATTCATGTAACTTCTACTTTAGCAATAAAGATAATCATAAAGTGAGCTAAACCATTGCTTTGATACCACTTTAACATGTCATGCCTTATACGGTGTAACATGCTCCCGTAGCATGATTACCAATTCTCTACTTTAGAAAGTTGATAATCACCCTACAAGGGATTTAATAACTTAATCTGTTAAAATGCAATATTTTTTTATGCGCATAATGATCCACCATCTATAAACATTCCATTAAATTATTTCTTGAGATTATATTATCAGACAAGCATTTATTATAACCACATCCTTTTAACATTATTAGCATACACACATTGCTTCATATATTTATAGACATCCCTGATTGTATCGTTGTGTTGACTTCGTAAAACACAAACATGACAGTTTATATATTATAATTGTTTTACTGCCAATAATACCTAAAGAGTAAGGTCATACAAAAATCAAAGAATAGAGATATGCTTTGAAGTCCTAGTCCTTTACTCAAAAACACTATCTACAGAGATCTGCTACTGACACCACTATATCCCGTGCTCTCTGGTGTCACTAGTTCCTGCATTCATCAATTGACAAACGCTGAGTATAAAACTCAATGGTGCTAGTAAAATAAATAATCATAAATAACATAACATCAAAGAAGCATCATTTTAACATAATAAAAACATTTCAGTATAATTTCATACAATAATAAAATATGCCGCTAGCTGAACAACATTACCACCTATAACCACCTTTGTTGTTTATTTTTGAATTTCATACATACCCATCATCCGTTCAGCACCATCCATCGTATAATAATAATTATACCATTTAAAAATGATATTTCATCAATAAATGTTAAATGCAATGGAATATGTCTTTGAGAATGCAATTTATGAATTGCACTCTCCCTTTGTTTTTCCTTTGCCATATTCATTTCATTGGCTCTTTTTAACTATGCATATTTTTGTATTGGGTCTTTCATTTCATTTCTGTGGTTTGATAAATAGGAACCCATTTCACTTTCTTTTCTTTTTTTTCCTTTCCATTCAATTTCTTGTGGAAATCCATTTTATAGCCTAGTACATTTTCATTAACATTTCCTTACTTTTGCTCATTTTCCTCCTTCCTTATTCCTTTATGATATGCCATGTTATGTTTAATATGATGCTGCATTTATGCTTATGAATAATAAATGTGTGTAATATAATGTAATAGATAATCATTTCATGGCATTGCATTAAATTGCAGACAACGTTCCTTTATAGATCATCTAATGATAGGGGAACACTAGCACAAACCTGTAATCGCTTTCCCTTTGTCTAACTTGTCTGGCGGTACACGTTGATTATCCTCAGAACCACGTAAATCATAATGCAATGTCCATATTTAATAAAAAGATTGAATACAATCATTAATCATTCATAATTCACAGTTTTGTAATCATTTTATAGTATATATATATATATATATATATATATATACACACACACCATTGTATAACAATCATTTACAAATATCAAGTCAATTCATATACTAAAACATAATATCAATTAAGGAAATCACATTAGTATTTAAGATGAAATCACTATTCTTATTAGCTATATTAGCTATTGTATTACACAAGCCAAAATATAAAATATACGATATTAAAATAATGTAATTCTTATATTATTAAAAACTAGATTTAATAAGTTTTCAAACAATATATTATACATATAACAATCCATTCATTTAAATAATTAATACATATGTTAATTTAGAATCTTATATAAAATAATTTTTAATAATTTAGAAATTAATTTATTATTTTTCTTCATTATTCATAAAAATCTCATTAACTTAAAATAAATTTAGTATTATAATAAAATAGACTTTAAAAAAACTTCCTAATGATATATTATACATATACTAATTTATTTATAACATAGTAATTTAAGATAGTTAATTTGAAAATTTATTTAGAATATTTTCTTTTAACCTTTAAGAAATAACCTCTTTTAAATTCATTTTTCATGAATCATTTAAATTTCAAAATTAAACAAACTTGGTATTATTATAAAATAGGTTTAATAAACCTTAAGTTAATATATAATATGCTCATAAAATTGCTTATTAAGATACCCAATTCACACGTACAAGTTAGGATAATACACGCCGCATATCACATTCACTATAAGATCAGTGTGCCTTTCTTATTCATTTTTAGTCCAGCAATTAAATTCCAAACAGAGCAATCTTTATACCATTGAAAAATATATTCAGAAAGTTTTCACATTTCAAAACCGCTTACTTCCAAGCGCCTTTTAGCATATAAATGATTTCCAAATCAAAACAAATTTGATAACACACAATATAGATTTAAAGAGCTTTATAAAGACCTATCACACGCTTAAAATTTCAACCATTTGAACCCTTAATTCATAAATTACAGCAAGCTCAATCTACCTCCCTAAACAAATAAAACTTTGGTCTAAGCATGCGCTGAATCCTACATGGCGTACTTACCATTCCCAATAATACACATACTTCAATTAGGTGCATTTAGCAGCAATTTATTCTTTATAAGGCAGTAAAAGAAACAAACCATAAGGCATATACATTGAACAATTTCCCAACTCACAATCACACAACCTCAACAGCTTGCATTTCCACATAACATCTTCCTCAACTCCATAGTCATTCAATTTATTTGTATTTTCAAGTAACTTTCTTGCAGATTCATACATCCAAATTAAACACGATGAATGTTCACTAAATATAATACTCACTTGTTCACATATACACATCCAAATATCACCATAATTACATCGCACACACTATAACCATAAATTCACTCCCCAATTATAAAATAACGTATAATAACATAATAATAAGTAAAATAATTACTCGACAACTGGATCTCCTTCCCTCAATATCATGAAAATGAGGAGATTCGTACATACACATTTGATCACTAACTCACCTTAAAAAAAATTTCTTCTTTGGACAGGCGTTATACCTTGCGGCTAGAATTTCAAGTGACTAAAATAAAACTAGAATCATGCCAATTAACTTTCCATCTCCACCCAACTGCCAATCTTCAACAAGCTTCTCATACTCACTTTACTTAGTCTTCCTAATCTTATTTTACAAAATACAACATACATGCATGTTCATTTAAGGTGAGAATCGATTAAAGAAACAAAGAGTAGAAGAATCATTGTTGCGATAGAACAAAGAGTAGAAGAAGAGTATATGCTACTGTAGAAAAGGAGTAAAGAAGAAAACTAAGTGTTTTGATGGAAAATTGAGAGGAGAAGGAAAGAAGAATGAGTGTTACCAAGATAATGAAGATAAGAAAAGAGTGGAGGGTTGGTTTTCTTTCTAATTCTTTTTAATTCAATGGGATGAGTTCTTTTGGTTATTATGCACATACACACACTCTAACATACACTTACCCACCACTAACATAATTTTTAATATATATAATACTTTATATACATACAAAATACATATCTATATACACCTACCATCACAAGTTTACAATTCCACCAACATAATATATATAATATAATATAATATAATATAATATAGTATAATATAATACAATACAATACAATACAATACAATACAATACAATACAATACAATATAATACAATACAATACAATATAATATAATATAATATAATATAATATAATATAATATAATTTAATATAATATAATAATATAACATGATATGATGTAATAAAATAAAATATCTCCACTAATACATGGTATTTATGCAATACAAATGTATTATTTTTTTTATACGCATTTAAATATTATTTTAGCTTTTTATATTTATATATACGTACCTTTTAATCACCACTTAAAATCATACACATAGGCTTACATTTACATGTACATATTCACATAAAAATATACATATATTCATATGTATAAACAAACTTTCTTAATCAACACACATACGTATATTAAGCATTCTTTGACAATCAATATATAATGCGTATAAAAATATCCACACATTTACCAAACATCAATCTCATTGTCATACCTATCTTACTATCATACTATTTATTACTCAATCACTAACTATTATCTTGTGGATGTCATAACACATATTAAATCACCCGTTATTTATTTTCTAAGTCATATTCACATATCATACATTTTCATATCATAATCTCAATCACACACATATATATAAAGTAATGCACATCACACGTATAATCAATGTAGCATGCTAAAAGTGAGGATGTGACCTAAACCCACCAAAACAAGAGGAAAAATCAAGAGAAAAGGAAGAAGATGACTCACCAAAGCTTAATGAGATCTTAATCCTTGATTTCCAAGTATGATTAGGGTTTGTAGGTGATTAGTTAGTCTCTAATTACTTACTTAAAAGAATAATTAAGTGTAATTAATTATGGTTTAATTTTGGTATAGTTTTGCTTGAAAAATTGGTTTGGCCCCTTAAAATGTAATACCCGAAGGATATATATAAGAACCAAGAGGTAAAGTGTCTGTCACATATTAGCAATGTGGGATAAATCCAAATTTTGAACTTCATGTGTCGCATGAAGTGATACATGCCATGTATGAAGTTGCAAAATCACTTCATGTGTTGGCTTACATGAGCTATAAACTTGATGCACCATACATCCAAATGATTCATAAGGCTAAGAAATATATGTGTGCAACTTGGTTTCAATAACAAGAACTTATGTCAAGCTGTATCGAGAAAAGAGCAAATTCATAAAATGCATGCATAAAAAGGCCCACTTCATATGTCAATTTATGAGAGCCAAAAACTAAATGTGCCATATGATCAAATAGTTTATGGTATTATAAAATACAATTATGCAACCTAGATTAAGAAACGGAGAACTACACTAAGTCATATTGATGAAAATCTTAAAATGTATATGCATTAGTGAAAATTCAGGGTCAACACATGTATCTATAAGGATGAATAACATCAATGGGAATGTGAATAGAGTAAAGAAGGTGATAGGAAAGGTAATCTTTCCTATGGCGATAATTGTATAATGAATAAGGCTCCTCCAACCTGAGAGGTTGTCAACTTTATAGACCGATGCAACTGACAATGTAACTAGGCTAAGCATGTGAACCCTTAAATATATGTACCAATATCTTCCAAGTTGGTCAAAAGTGGTAAAAACATAAAATGGACCTACTAGTTGATTGGTTGAAAGACATAATCCACCAATGATTTGTAAAATGAATGCTCTAGTATAACATTAAATAGTGAAATCATCAGCATTTGCAGGTAAGGTATGAAACATGTTTGACAACCAACTCATCCTTAATCTATTACCAAGTGAAACATCAACTATTAGTGTAGCTCCTAGCAAACATTGACATAAGTCTAACCAATTGTGATTCAGGTTTCCTATTATAAGTATTCCATCAACTTTTAACTTGTAAGAATCTTAATATCTTGTAAAGTAATTGTGGCCTCATCAACTAGAAGATGAAATGTATGAGTTTCTGAACATCATCTCTGGATTAATCAAGTAATTAAAGTGTGATCAATTTTAATGTAGCCTAGAACAGATATAACATAAAATCCAAAGATCATGAGATAACGAAATACTCATAGATTGAGATTTTCAATTTCTGTTAGTTGGAAAAATTTACAAGTTATTGCTTGATGATATAGTAATACATATTGATTCACCTGCATGTAGAATGAATATTAATTAAGATTATTTTATTTAAAGTTTATTCGAAACAACCGAAAAGAAATTAATCTCATTACTTCAGATTGCAATTGATTAATGTACATTTTGCATTATTGGCAAATATGAAATATGGGGTCTAAGTTACATAAAATATTAGGGAATTGATCATTCATCCATATTGTATATTGACCTAAAGAAATATAAAAAGTAATAATGAATTTCATAAACATAATAAATGAAAAATGTAACATAATAAATGAAAACATATAAATGTAATAAAAAATTTAATAAATTAACATAATATAACATAATAAATGAACATAAAAGAACATAGTAAATGAACAAATATAAATATAATAAATTAACATAATAAAACATAATATTGAAATTAATGAAAGTTTTTATGAATAAATATTTTTAAATAAATGAACCTAACAAAACATAATAAATGAATATAAATAGAAATATAAATACCTGACATTCTTGATATTTGAATGATATTATGTCAAATATAACAGATCTTTCAAATAATAATTGTTGGACATTAACAATTGAAGAAGTTATATTATATATAAAATTTAAAATCATAAGCATGCAAAAACCCTAACCATAGAAAACCTTGACTATAATACATTGAAACATTTTATTTTGAAAAGAATTCATTTGTTTAATGTAAAGGAATGTTGTAAGCATGGTTTAAGAATTTGAGAACATAAATTAGAAAGGAGAAAAGGAAGGGGGATCAGGTATTTGAGGATGGGGGACCGAATGTTAGAGGGGATCAAGTGGTTTATTTATAGGCAAAATTAGTTGAGAATTTGATAAATGAGCCATCAATTTTAGTTGCTTAGCTTGCTATGCTAGTTAAACATTTAACATGCTTGAAATTAGCTATCAAATTATCGATTTTAAGCATGTCAGATACATGATTGACACAACAAGACAAGCAATTGAAATTATCAGCTCATTTGTCAATTTCTCATTAACTTTTCTTTCCCTTGCTAGACATGTACCAAATGCTGCAACTTTCGGATAGGTCATAGTACAATTATTTTAGTAATTGTATGGTTTAGTTAAAGATGACACATATAAATAATAAATTATAGCATCGGTAAATAATAAACATCTAAAATTGATAAGTCAATTACCAATTCTGCATGTAAATAATTACCTACATGTTAAATACATTAAGGGAAATTTAATGTATTTGGTAATAAAATTATCCATTTTTCTTGCAATTTATGTATGTGTCATATATTTTTACTATTGCATTTGATTGAATGAATAGTAAGTGCTATTACTTCATGACATGAATAATAAAATCTCGTTCCGCTATAAAATGTAATGCAGAGATGGTAAAATTTTAAGAATTTGGAGTATGATGTATCTTGAAAATATTTTCAAGTGTTTTATATCGTGAAGTTGTTAAGGTATTTTATATGATTATTTTTTAAAAATTACTTTATAATTATCAATTTATATTAAGGTATTTAATATGATTATTTTTTAAATAATTGCTTTGTAATGATCAATTTACATTAATTTTTTTAAGCGAAACATTCTGCCAATAAAAGTTAGTTAATTTTTTCAAGTTAAAATTGAATATTATGGTTATAAAAGTTGATTAATATATTTAAGTTCAAGTTTAATGTTCTACTTATAAAAGTTTGTTACTTATGATGAATTATCATGTATTTGTTATGACGTATTTGTTATGATGTATTTGTTGAAAAATAAATTATTAATACTAACAAAAAAGTGATTATATCATATGTAAAATTATTATTAATGATGTAATTGATTAATTTTGTATAATATTTTATTAGTGATTATTATCTGTTATTTTATCAAAAAGTGAATATATATGTTAATGTAAAATTATGGAAAATATTGAAATTATTTTTTTGATAATAGTATTTTATAGGTCATTGCCACTTCTTCCTTTATCAACTTTGATGATGACTTCCAGATCTTTGATGATGTTGTTGATCTCACCACCGATTGCCTTAAATCAGAGCCCATTACAATCACTATGTTGGAGATCAAGCTATAGAGTTTAGACATGAGTGACTTGATGCTCTAAAAGGTCTACCAGAACATCGCCAC
Source organism: Dalechampia spathulata (assembly GCA_948192965.1). Lineage (NCBI taxonomy): Eukaryota > Viridiplantae > Streptophyta > Magnoliopsida > Malpighiales > Euphorbiaceae > Dalechampia > Dalechampia spathulata. The sequence continues at coordinate 6,076 of CANYBF011845509.1, read as the reverse complement.
CCTAGTTGAGAGTAACTTTAATGAAATCTTGTATGAGGATGATAATGTCCCTATTTCTATACTTTATGATGATGTAAACCCTTCAAAGTTTAATATAATGAAAAATAGTTTTCCTTATGTTTATGATGTTTATTCTAATGGCATTGTGCATGAACATGAGCATTTTTGGCATTAATACATCATACATTGAAATTGTTAATATTTACATAGATGGCAGGTCTTGTCCTCTTTAAATTACATTAAATATAACTCTTGATGAGAGAATAAAAACCATCAATGTTAAAACAACATATGGAAGCCTTTGTTTTAGGTTCTGAAGACATGTCAAGTGTTAACACTAAATTCTAATTAAGCCTGGGTTCAAGCCTATGAAGCTGATGTTGCATTAGCTTTTACCAGAATAGGCCCAGAAGGTTAAGGAGGACATTCAAAAGTAGCTAGATGCCAAATTCCTTGAAGTAGTTGATTACCTTAGATAGTTGACAGTATAGTTCCAATTCCCAAGAAAGATAATAGGATTAGGGTCTATATAGAATACCGAGATCTGAACAAGGCATGAAAAAAGAATGACTTTATTTTACCTTACCGCTAATCAACAGCATAATTGTTAGTGGTATGTACTCATTTGTAGATGATTTTTTAGGTATAATTGAATTCTCATGGCCATCATTGATAAGGCAAAGATAAATTTCATCATAAAATGGGAGGCTTATTTCTTCAAGGTTTATAAAGAGGTCAAGGTCTATATGGATGACATGATGGTAAAGTCTTCCACTAGAGGAGAACATCTGGCTGCTCTCGATAGATTTCTTATATGGGTTGAGAAGTACATGCTTAAGCTAAATCCAAAGAAGTACACATTTAGAGTGATGTTTGATAAGCAGCTGGGTCATGTGGTTAGTTAGAGGGGTATTGGAGTGGATCCCAACAAGGTGAAGTTGATCTGTGAAATGCTTATTCCCAAAACTAAGATGAAAGTTAGGGAATTTCTGGGATAGCTCCAATATATTAATAGATTCATTGCTAAGCTCACTACTATATGCGAGCCTAACTTCAAGCTTTTAGGGAAGAATGGCCTTTTGGTTTGGGATGAGAACTGCCATTTCACATTTAAGAGGGTAAGGCATTACCTCTTTGACCCACTGATTCTGCAATAGCCTTAATTGGAGAAATTATTGTTGCTTTATCTAGCCTTAAAAGAGTAGTCAATGGGTTCAATGATAGCTCAGGAGAATGAAGCTGAAATTGAGCATGCCATTTACTATCTAAGAAAGAAACTATTACCAATAGAATGCAAATACAATATTTTTGAGAAGTTGTACATGTCTATGATTTAGATTACTAAGAAGCTCAAATAATACTTTTGGTCATACCAAGCTCAGGCGATCTCTAAGGTTGATCCTATGCAAGACTTGTATAAAGCTCCTTTACTGGTAAGAAAGCTTTCTAAGTGGCTGACCCTATTATCAGAATGTGATATATAGTAAATCACTAAGAAGGTTATCAAAGGCAGAGCAATTGTCGAGTTCTTAGCATTTAGGGTGGTGGATGATTCTATTAAAGGCAGAGCAATTGGGAGCAGTGGATGTTCAAAAATGGAAATTGCACTTTGATGATGTTGTCAATAAAATAGGTGTTGGAATAAGAGTTATGTTGGTCACTCATAAAGGTGAGCTAATCATGCTTTCAAAGTGGTTGATCTTCCTAGTCACTAACAATATAGCTGAATATGATGCATGTCTTTTCAAGCTTAAAGTTCTACTAATGATCAGTGCCTTAGAAGTTAAGGTTTTTAGTGATTCTATGCTTTTAATTCACTAATACATTACCAATTGGGATGTCAAAGAAGAGAGGTTGAAGCCTTATGTTGAATACATAAAGCTCATGATTTGTAATTTTAGTCATTGCAAGTTCATTCATACTCCATAAGATAAAAATCAAATGGTCAATGCTTTATCTACAGTAGCTTTAGTATGTGAATGACCATAGATTTGGATTCAATTTATGATCATTGAGAAATCAAGGATCCCCTGTTACAAGGGTAAATGGGTTATTGCATTAGCCTAATAAGACAAGGCTCCATGGTATGCCAATATCATAAATTTTTTGAGAACCAGTATGTTGGTGAAAAACATGATTGATAGGCAACGGAAACATTTAAAATTTTTATGAAAATATGTTTTTCATCGATCTTTACAACCGTCATATATTACAACATATTAAAGAAGACATGACATAAGCTAGGTAACACTTATATGAACGTCGATCTCCTTCAATCTTGTTTGATAAAAAAGCTATAGCAAACTTTTCTAATCCCCCCCAATGTAGAGGATCTTCAAACTATCCCCACAAGTGGAGAATCAAATTAGTAATCAAAATTTTAAAAATTCACTTCAAAGACTAGTAGAAATGAAAATAGAAGAGAAAAGGATGAGAAGATATGTTGAATCAAATCCAATAATCTTGGTCTTGAAAAATTGAATCCTCATAGTTGTATTGCTTCAAATTTTCTTATTAGTCTCTATAAAAAATTATGAGGAAGAAGAAAGAGGTAGAGAGTTAGGTTTCTGTAAACCTAAAATCATATTTTAATTAATCTAATGGGGCTTAGGTAGCACTAAGGCTGACTGGATAACTTATGTGTCATGCATATAAGTTAACTTAACCCATTTAGCATATGATGTGTCTAACATATCCTAAAACCCTAAATTAGGTATATGACAATCACATGACCATCCTCCTTTAGTCAAGTCACATATGTATAAGTCATGTGACACATGCATATGCACAATCACGCATATGGCATGTTCATTATACATGCGAACTTGTATCATGCATATCTGGAGTTCTACTTGTCGGAATTGCATGATCTTGATCTTAAATCAAAGCTCTTTTCATTCTTTATCTAATACACATGAAAAATCCAAGTTAACTTATAACTTTTAAATAATATCTCATATTGAATCAACATATATTCTCTTTATTTCTGATCCTTTAACTTTTGTGTGTGACCTTTTGGATTCTTGACATGTTAGCAACATATTATAATATTATTAAATCACATTTAATAATATTATATGTAAGTTATGATGGTGTCTAGTCACACATCATAACTATCAAAATGTTAGGAGTTCATTAGATTGACTACAACCCTTCTATATTAGATACTACTACAATGAACTCCTTTCACCATCCATTATCTCATTCAAGTATGAGTATGATCGATGTCAACACAATACATGATCAAGCATGTTAGATCATGCCCTAAACTTTATGTTTAATGTACAATAATCTTTATTCTCAAAATGCCCCTATGAACTCATGTACTTCTAATCATTCCACTTTGATAAGAGATTCTTGAATCAAAGATTACTACATGCATAATTGAGATAAAACCCCTACATTTAATCTAGGGTGGTGAATCCTTTATTGATATATAAATATATTTAACTACTTCATACTATACCCAACCTCCCAACTATGAACGCCTCTTCTGGAGGAATAAAGCACATGAGTCAAAGTATAATAATTCATAATTAAGATAACCTTGATATCTCAAGTTTAAGGATACTTGCACTACTGATATGAGTGAGATATGTATGTCATAGATATATATTAATAATCCATATGAAATCTCATTGATAAGGCCTTCAATGAACCAATAATGTTCATCCACATGTATACTTTAGATAACTCATGTCTTAATGAATGAGAATCACCCCTTAACGGAAATATAACATGTGTTGATCTACCCAGATTAATGATGTCCAATCTTATTAATACTATGATCAAGGTAATTTAGACATTAAACATTTATATACAATAAGAATCCCATATTATAAACTCTTTATAAATTTCTCTTGTACTATTCTAATATCTTGGACTTTATTATTTATTGTAATACTCTAAATAAAAGAAGTATATAAAATACTACACTAAAATAATGAATAATGCCTCTTATTGATTAAATATTCAATTACATATAAAACATGATGCTCTAGAGCATACCCCAAACATGGTGCTTGCCTAAAAAAAGCTAATAAGATAAATAAGTAGGCTTTGTAGAGGCTAGCAACTAATTTCACCTGGTATAAAGGTGTTCTCTACAAAAGAATAGTTGATGGTCTACAACTTTAGTGCATATTAGGGGAAAGAAATTAAGACAGTCATGCAGATAATGCATATTGGTGCTTACAGATCTCACATGAACATATTCACTCTATATATAAAGATTTTATGCCAAGGTTATTTCTCGCTTACCATGAAGATAAACTACACATAGTTTATTCAACGATGTCATGAATGTTAGATTCATAGAGATCTAAGTCATATCCCATTAGTTGAATTGTAGAATTTGATGATTCCAGAGCCTTTCTTAACTTGGGGAATTGGCATCAAGAGTGACATTCATCCAATGCTTCTCTTTAAATCCTAACAATCCTACGATGAGGCCAAGTTCTCTTTACATGCTTTAAGAAGTAGGATAGTAGTCATCCTCCCTTAAACTTTGATAAATATTGAGAAATAGTTTTTCAATGATCATATTGATGGCAAACCTTGGTTGGACTATGCGTCATAGTAGTAGAATACAATCGATGTATGTCGTCACCATCATATGATGAATATGCCATTAAGGACAGGTCCACTTGACTTCACTCTTAAGGATGACCCTCATCCACTTGACCTGGCCATTGAAGGTTAGTATCTTCACCTCACTAAAGGTGTAGCCTCTCCTTATATGGCAACGAGGTACATATCTTTGAGGATCACCCACTGTTGGTGCCAAGATCCACTTGGAGCTATATATGTAAAAAATAACCAAAAATAAAAATAAAAGCTCATTGAGTTAAAAACCTTACAAAAGATTGCTTAGGAAAAAATTAGAATGACCTATTTAGCTGAAAACCTAAGGGGTAGTTTAGGCAAAAGTTAGGACCTATGGAAAAAAATCATAAATGCTCAATGAGCTAAAAACCTTACAAGAGGTGACACACATAAATTAGGGCAAAAATACAGTTTTTCTAAGTTGAAAATTTGTAAAGGTGACTTAGAAGTTATACCTGCAGTAGCAACATGCTACCATTGAAGTGTCCAAACTAACCCTACTTTACTCTGTCCAACCCTAAGATTATCTCTGCCATAATCACCGAAAAGGGATCTAACCCTGCTCCATCTAGTCTATCATTAGACTAATCATCAAATCCCCATGACTGTATAGTTAGAGCATTCATTATGATCTAGAGCAAGGCTTGCAATAGATGATATCATGCGTTCGCTTTGAATAAAATTGAGGTCTTTTTGAGGAGCTACCTTGAGGAATGAAATAAACCTGATAAAGGTTGTAAGATAGAGTTGCCACCAGATGGTTCTGGATTTTGTTTAATTGACCCATAACATGAGTGCTAAGTTAAACCCTTTAGAGATGGGTTCGGACAGTGAAGATCTATTTTCTTAGAGTTTCAAATTTAATTTTACCATTTTACTTGAGTTAATTATCCTACGTAGGTGATCGTTTCCTAGACAATAGTAGTTCTTTCACTACTTCACTGCAAGTATATAGATTGCTGTAGTAATGTATTGATCCTACGAGGATTTAGTGATTTATCCACCACTACTTGGATTTCTGATTTATTTAAGCTAAGAAAGAAGGGTTGGTGTTTAGGAATATCTATTGTCAAAATGTAAGAAGTATTGTTGAAGTAAAGACACTATCGGATGATGAATGTGTAGGGAATGAAGTTCTTATCACCAAGCTATTTGATAACTGTATGCCTATTGCTACCCAATGTTAGTGTATGCTCTAGAGCATCATGTATATTTGTACTATACATTTTCATTAATAAAGGCATTATTCATTATATAGTACAATGTTTTAAATGAACTTGTTTTACTTGGAGTATTAAGCTATATATTGAAGTCCTCGATATTGGAACAGTGCAGAAGAATCCATAAAGAGTTTATGGAATGAGATTCTTATTGCATGCAAATGTTCAATATCTAAATATCCCTGATCATAGTATTAATAAGAATGGACATTATTAGTATGGGAAGATCAGCACATATTACACTTCCTATT
>CANYBF011845096.1:0-17093 GCA_948192965.1 Dalechampia spathulata | reverse complement strand
ATACTATGATTAGGGATATTTAGATATTGAACATTTGCATACAATAAGAATCTCATTCCATAAACTCTTTATGGATTCTTCTGCACTGTTCCAATATCATGGACTTCAATATATAGTTTAATACTCCAAGTAAAACAAGTTCCTTTAAAACATTGTACTATATAATGAATAATGCCTTTATTAAAGAAAATGTATAGTACAAATACACATGATGCTCTAGAGCATACACTAACATATGGTACGCCCGTATAAAATCCTATACGCCTGTACCACCATCAAATTTAACATTTTAAAACTAAATTAACTTAAATTGATTTTGCAAAAATACATACATCAAAATCATGAGGCTAACATTTTCCCTTTTTTTATGTTAACAATCAATTTATGGTTAATTTACAAACTCATGCTCAAAATATCAATTTAGAAAATCTCCCCCTTTGTTTTAAAATTAATGAAATAAAAATCAATTCATTAATCCAATCACAAGGAAAATGGGAAATCATAATTAAAGAAAAAGTATATATGATATAAATGATAAGAGCAAATCAAATATGAATAGAGCAAAATAAGAAATAACATTGAAGTGAATACATCCAATATATATCAAAGAAATGAACTCAACCTATCATACCATGCTCTAGAAGCTTGTTTAAATCTATACAAAGCTTTGGTAAGTTTGAAAACATGGTTTGGAAAGTTAAAATCTTCAAAACTAGGAGGTTGTTCAACATAAACTTCTTCTTCTATAAAAACATTTAAAAAAGCACTTTGACATCCATTTGAAAGAGTTTAAAGTTCATATGAGATGCATATGCTAACAATATCCTAATTGCTTCTAGTCTACCAACCGGTGTAAAGGTTTCATCATAATCTATTCCTTCTTCTTGATTATATCCTTGTGCCACTAATCTAGCCTTATTTCTAGTTATAGTACCACCTTCATCTAACTTATTCTTAAACACCCACCTAGTTCCAATAATAAAAGCATTCCTAGGTTTAGATACTAAGGTCCACACTTTATTCCTTTCAAATTGATTAAGTTCATCTTGCATAGCAAGAACCCAATTTTCATCATTTAACGCTTCACTAATGTTCTTTAGTTCTATTTGAGATATGAATGCAAAATTGTTATGAATGTCTTTAAAATGAAAATGAGTAATTACTCCTTTTGATGTTTCACTTATAATTAGCTCTTTAGAGTGCCCTTTTGGAAATTGTCAATCTTTCAGAAGATTATGTGAGATTGTAGTTATGGTAAGGTAAGGAGGAAGTTTATTACTTTCTTCCTTTTCAATATCTTTTGGGATCATTTCTTGTTAATTCTCATGTTCCTTTCCTTGTTCCATTAGAACACCTATATCATCATAAACAATACCCTTTCTTGTACTAAGGGGGTTAGTTTCATAAAAAACAATATGCATTGATTCTTAAATAACCAAAGGCCTTTTATTCAAAACCCTATATGATTTACTAGAAGTTACATATCAAAGAAATAAACCTTCATCCGTTTTAGGATCAAATTTTCAATATTATCCTTGGTATTTAAAATGTAGCACTTACAACCAACTACTCTAAAGTATGAAATTCTTGGTTTTCTACCATTCTATAGCTTATAAGGAGTTTTATTCAAAATAGGTCTTAAATGAACTCTATTTGAAACATAGCAAGCGGTGTTAATCGTGTTGTCCCAAAAGTACGATGATAATTGATACTCATTAAGCATTATACATGCCATGTCACAAAGAGTTATATTTGTCCTTTCTACTACCCCATTTTTTTAAGGAGTTCTAAGAGATGAAAAGTTATGATTAATGCCATGTAAATCATAAAATGACTTAAAGTTTTCATTTTAAAATTCTTTACCATGATCACTCCTAATTGATGAAATGTAATATCCTTTCTCATTTTGCATTCTTTTGGTTAGTGTTTGAAAAGCATTGAATGCGTCATTTTTATAAGCTATAAATGAAACCCAAGTGAATCTAGAGTAATCATCAATAATAACAAGTGCATAATGCATGCCTCCTAAACTAGTAATCCCAGTAGGTCCAAACAAATCCATATAAAGTAATTGAAGGGGTTTAGATGTTGTTACTTTGTTCTTTACCATAAATGAAGACTTTATTTGCTTGCCCATTTGATAAGCTTCATATATCTTATCCTTGAGAAATTTGATCTTTGGAAGTCCAACCACATATTCATTCCTTCCAAGATCTCCACTGTTCTCAAAGCTTGCATGTTTAAGCCTTCTATGCCATAACCATAAATCCTCACTTATAGAAACAAGACACTTAATACTTTTATTAGTAAAAGACTCTAAATGAATTACATAAATATTTTCAATTCTTTCCCCTTGAAAAATTAACTTGTCATCACATATTCTATAAACAAAATATCCTTTAGGATCAAAAACAACCTTATAACCATTGTCACAAAGTTGACTTATGCTTAACAAGTTATGTTTTAACCCTTTAACTAAAAACACTTTATTAATAGAAAAGTTAGATTCCTTACCAATCTTACCAATTCTAACCACTTTACCTTTGGCATTGTCTCCAAATGTGACATTACCACCATCCCATTTTTCCAAGCTAAAGAAGAGGCTTACATTTCCGGTCATATGCCTTGAGCATCCATTATCAAGGTACCATTTGTTTACACTTATCTTAGATCTCAAGCATACCTATCAAAACAAATTACCCAAATGTATTTAGGTCTTTGGGGGTTAGAAGTACAAATATCATCACAATTCCAATGCATTTTCCTAATGTAGCATTTATTAATTGTATGCCCCTTTCTATTGCAATAATGACAAATAACATTCTTAAATCTAGAATGATTATGAGCATTTTTCTTTCTAGATGCATGAGTATGACTTTTACTACATGAACATGAACATTTATGCAAATTGTTAGTCCTAACATAAACACTTTTGCTTTTAAAATCCTTTTATTTTTAAGTGGAGGTAGATGCTTTCACAAATACGGTTCCCTTAGAGGTATAGGAAGAATTTTGATTGAAACCAATACCTTCTCTATCATCACTAAATTTTTGACATTTCAAAGTGGAATCAATTTTGACACCTCATTTTTCAAATTTAGAAAGATTGTCTTTCAATAAATCTCTTTCTTTTGAAACCTTATCTTTTTCTTTTTTCAAAGATTCATTTTCATTTTTAAAACTTTCATTTTTAGCTTTATAAGAAATAAGTTCATTTTGCAAATCATTTTTCTCCTTTGAAACATATGCAAATTTATTTTTAAGAGATTTGTGTTTCTTAGCTACTTGTTCATACATTTCTAAAAGTTCTTCTAATGCATCATTCTCATCATTCTCATAATCATAATTATTAATATAATAAGATTAGGAAGATGTGGTTACCTCATCTTTATCATCATCCAAGAATGTCATAAAGTTAAGGTTTGTTGTTTTTCATCTTCGGATACATCATCGTAAGTTTCACGATCATCATCCCAAGTAGCTTTCAATGCCTTCTTTTTGAATAGCTTCAATGGCTTGTTGAGTCAAGGACATTCATTCCTCATATATCCTGACTTATTGCATTCATAATAAATCGCAGGACCCCTCTTGAATGTATCTCTTTTATTTTGGTCCTTCCTTGCTTCATATGGCTTCCTAGGATCTTTCTCAAATTTCTTCTTTTTTATAAGAAGATCCTTTATTATTTTGGAAAGGAGGGCTACTTCATCAATAATTTTTCCTTCACTTATGGAAGAAACATCATCTTCCTTTAAAGCTTTAAGTACTATTCCTCTCCTTTTGTCTTCTTCAAATCCTTACTTTAGAGTAATCTCATGAGTAATAAGCTTTCCAAGTAGCACATCGGTTGATAAAATCGATAAGTCATTTTCTTCTTCAATTGAGGTTACTCTAGGCTTCGAATCCTTCTTTAGTAATACTCATAAGATCTTGTTATTAATGTCTTCCTTTTGGTATATCTTTCCCAACTTCATCAACCCATTTATAATCATTATGAGGCGGTTGTACATTTTCGATATGCTCTTATTTGCCTTCATTGTGAATAACACATATTGATGAGTTAGAAGTTGCACCTTCTTAGTTCTAACTTGATTAGTTCCTTCATGGTAAGTCTCCAAGGCATTCCAAATTTGTTTAGCAATAACACAATGTGAAACACATCCATATTCCTCATGATTAATTACATAATATAACATGTTCATTGCTTTCTTGTTCCTAAAATTTACCTTGAATTCCTCTCTAGTCCAAGTTGCCTTGGCTTAAGAATTATGACTCCTTCATTTATGATTGTTGGTGAAGAAAACTCATTTTCAATCAAATCAAACAAGTCTACTCCATCACTTTCTAAGAAGACATCTATTCTATGCTTCCAATATAGGTAATTCATGTCATCAAAGAATGGTGGTCTAGTGTAGGATTGGCTTTCAATACCTTGAGCTGCCATGGATCTTTAACTCTAGAATGTTACTTCTAATCAATAATGAACACCATGCTTTGATACCAAATGAAAGTTTGCGGAAGTATGGCACTGCTGCAATGAACACGTTACAGTGGTTCGACACAACTCTTTGCCTATGTCCACTTCTCCTAAGTCTCAACTTAGGGTTCCACTAAAATCAACCAACAATTACAATAAATGAATTCTTCAATAAGAATTCAATCCCTAGTATTTTTAGGCTCACACTCAAACATTTAAAATAATAATTAATACTCATAATAATCCACTCTCAATTACAATGATAATGCCCCAACATTAATCATACACCAACTCAAGATTACAGTATCAAAAGCTTAAGTTGTGAAAGAGAAAGAATAAGAGAGTTTGAATCATAATGTAAGCAAGATTAAGTTTGCAACAAGATTACTTACTTTAGAAAGGTTCTTACAATAATAGAATAACTCTAAAAGATAATAGAGACGTTAGAAATGCAATATTTCAATGAAACTTACAAAATAGATCCATTAGAAAGCTTTTAAAAACTTTATGCAAATGTTCATACCATCGTACCGATACCCATATGCCTGTACCACTTGTAAAAACATAATTCAAATGTAGGCCAAATGGTTGGTACGCCCGCACTGAGCTCTTGGTAATTTTTTCAACAATACACAAAATATGGTACGGTTATACCAGAACCAGTATTCTCATATTGAATACAAAGAAATGCAAACAAGCTTAGTACGGTCAACCGTATGCCTATACCACTCAAAATACCAATGTGGTACACTCGTACAAAATCCCATACGCCCGTACCACCATCAAATTTAACATTTTAAAACTAAATTAACTTAAATTGATTTTGTAAAAACATATACATCAAAATCATGAGGCTAACAATAACTTCCTTCTCTGCATCACTTAAAGAGAGTTTAAGTCTTTCTTTCTTTGCATGAAGTCTTCAAATCTCATTGTCAATCTCCAATAAGTTAGCCTCAATTAAGCTAAGATCTTGTATTATCTAATCTCTTAGAAATTTCTCTAAGGTTCTTTAAATAAGACTCCTTTAATGACCTGGAAGCTAAGGAAGACTCCTTTTCATAAAGATTGTTGATTTTCTAAACATAGTCTTTAAGACGCTTGTTGGGAATTGAAAAATCAATCTTTTTCAACTTGTTGAATCTCATTCAAGATAGTAAGAAAAAAAATGAGGGAACTTCATAGAAAGGTGCATTTATGATCTTCAAGCATAAGTCCATCCATGTAGAGGCAACTACATTGTGATGATGTCTTTGTAGAAAGTCATCTCTATAAAATTGAGAAAGTGTAAAAGGGGCAGCATGAGTAGTTTTCTCTTGCCTTTGCTTTATAGGCTCAACTTCTTTAGTAGCTTTTACGGTACCAGTGGAGGCATAATTCACTGAAGTTAATTCTTATTCCATATTTCCTTGTCAAAAAAAGAAATTTTTTTTATCATGATAAATGTTAAGTAAAAAAAAGAAATAAAGAAACCAAGTTCAAAAGAAAAGATTATTATAAGATTGTTGAAAAATGAAAAAGAAGGGATGCCATTTAGCAAGACTAAATTGCTCATTGGAGCCTCATCAATTTTATAGGTCTTTGGTCTCTTCCAGCAACGATTGAAGCTTGACTTAAATTCATTGTTATCAAGTCTAGCATACCTTGGGAGAGCTCTTCTATATGGTCTCCTATCTAGGAAATGTCTACGAGGATTAAAATCACCATTACCCTCTCAATTATGTGCTCTCATAAGAGTCATGTCCTTTGATGTATTCCTACAAGGAAGGCCAAGGATTAAGTTTTGTTAAGGTCTTAAAGTTGGAGGATTTATCATGATAGTTTCATGATTAGATCTTTTTTGAACTCTAATTGGATTAAGCTGATCTTGTTTAGTAATAGAAAAGACTTAAGACTACTCCTTGGACCACCATTCAGTATAGTTTCGAGTTGCATAAAAAGGCTCCCTCAGGACTTTGGAAGGCATTATGGTCTTTGATTAACTCCTCAAGCTTGTTAAGGACTTCCAAAATTAGAGGACTTCTTTCAAAGTTGGTTGTCTCATTGGCTTTCAAAGATCATTAGGGATATCTTGGGTAAAGTAAAAATGCTTTCTAAATTTGGTAGGGCAATGTGGTTGAATATAAAATATGTCCCTGCAACGAAAAGTTAGATAATTAGAGTAAAGACTAATAATCTATTCGATCCAGCTAAATGGACCATCATAAAAGGCATCATTATCAATGATGGTTGTTTCTTGAAGTGGAAAGAGCACATGTTTGGTCTCAAATCGACCTTCCCTAAAAAGGTTCTCCACTTCATGATCTTTGAAGAAGAGAGTCATCCTTAAGCTTCCTTAACAAGTCATGCAAGCAAGACTTACATGCTTCCCTTCAAAGAAATGAGTATCATACCTATATGCTGACCAACCATAGATATAGTGAACTAGAAAGTAAAAACCATAAGAGTTTAGGGTGGTAGAGTTAGAAATTTTACTTAATCCATGATAGATGTTAGTTAAGCCTAGAAAGGCTAAGCAAAAGCTATCTCTTATGGCCATTATGCTTGCAACTTTAAAGGTATTGGGCCATATGAAATTTGAAACTCTATGAGGTAATATAAATTTACATAGCCAATAAGAAAGAAAAATGGCTAAGTTGAAGGGACTGAGCCGTAAAAACAAAGAGCATTGCATATCAAATCTCCAAATTGAATCTTGGATTTTGATTGAACATAAGAATCAAGTCACCTCAAGATAATTGACTAAATTTATAATCAAGTTACTTTACTGATTGATTACTTGTGATAGTTGAAGTGATGATTGTCTTCCTCAATGTTTGGCTCTTGAAGTTGCTTAAATTTTTGACTTGCTTAAATCTTGATTAAATACGATAATCAAGTTACCCTAAAATAATTGACTAATTCTATAGTCAAATTGTTTTACCGGTTCAATTATTCGTGATAATAAAGTAATCTTTGAGGTAATTGAATCTTTAAATGTCTTGAGTCTCTTGAAATTTGATTAAATTCAATAATCAAATCACTCCAAGACAATCGACTAATTTTATAGTTAAATTGCCTTACCGGTTTGATTATTCATGATAATCAAATAATCTTGAAAATTGATCGCCTTGATGGAGATAGTTGAATAGTGCTCTTGACTTCAACTTGACTTCAACATAATGCAATGATTCAAGGAGTAAGACAATTCTACAAAAAAAGGTAAATTTGTTGTTAGCTTTCTTTTGATATAAAAAAAAGAGAGAAAAAAAAAAGAAAAAAATTTATTTGAAAAAGATATTAAATGGAGGAAGAGGAATATGCATATTACCTCTAATAAATATGTGAAAAATGTGATACTCTTAATCTCTATAAATAGGGATTAAACAAGTTTGAATTGAATTAGAATTAAAGTTTTCAAATTCTATTATGATAGGAATAAAGTTTCAAAATTTCTATTTGGATTAAATGATAACTTTAAATTTTAATCTTAATTATTTTTAAATTATATCAAATATTATTTTTTAATAATATTTATTTGAGATAAATGTGTTATTTATTTTAAAATTATATTAAATCTTAGTTTAACAATAATTTGAAAAAAAAGAAAAAAACCCTGCGCGGTAAAAATGTCACCTAATGTGGCAAATTCTCCATGGTGGCAATTAAAAAAAAAAGAATAAAAGGCCATGCAAACGTGGTTGCAGAAAAAATATGAAAAGAAAAAAAAGCAGTTAATATATATATCAAATAAAAAAATATATAATTGACTTTAATTTTCAAATGTTATAAAAAAATTTGAGATATGTTTATTCAAGAAAATTAATAAATATATCTCGGAGTGGCATTATTTAAAATTATTTGAAATATAATAAAATCATTAAAATAATGTGTATATATTTTTTTTTTAATAAATTAATGATTTGTGAATTTGAGCTTAGGAAGACATGGAGCCCCACTTAGCCAAATACTAATAATGGGTAATTTCCTTTTTTTGATGTCAAAAGAATTTTAAACTTTCGTTCTGAATAAAAAATAAATTTTCAATTTGATGTATTTGATAAGTTAGCTGTCATTTTAATTGACAACCAAATGACACAAAAATAAACTACTTAACATGACATATAAAATATAAAATTGGCAGCTGATTTTAAAGTTTGCTTCCTTTCAAAAAACAGCCCATGCTTTAACAATATCAAATAATAATAATAATAATAGTTAATCATAATAATAATAAATAATAATAATAATAATAATAATAATTAATACATAACTACTTCTAATATTATTATTATTATTGTTATTAATACAAATACTATTAATATAATATAAATTTAAATATTATATTATTATAATTTTATATTTATTATAATAATTTATGAAATTGAGATTATAAATAATAATAATTTATATTTTTATATTTTAATGATTATAAAATAGATGGTTATAATTTTAATAATAATAATAATTTAATATATAAAATTATATTATATTAACAGTATTTGTATTATTAATAATAATAATTAATACATAATTACTCTTAATATTATTATTGTTAACAATACAAATACTATAATATTTAAAATAGATGGTTAATAATTTTATTAATAATAATAATATAATAATAATTAATAATAATAATATAATATTTAAAATAGATGGTTAATAATTTTAATATTAATAATAATATAATATTTAAAATTATATTATATTAATAGTATTTGTATTGTTAATAATATTAGAAGTAGTTATGTATTAATTATTATTATTATTATTTGTTATTATTAATAATAATAATTAATTATTATTATTATTAATTATTAATTATTGGACTGATTTTATGAAAGGAAGAACTTGACCATTTAATGGTCAACTTTATATTTTTATTTTTTAAAAAATTTTTTTTATCATGGCTCAGTTTTATGTCATGTCATTTTGACTGTCAGTTAATGTAACAGCTAATCCATAAAACATAAGGAGAATTTATTTTTTTATTTATGTTAAAAAATGAATTTTGAAATTTTTTAATAATAAAAATTACCTCCTTTGGACCGGATAACTGCCCCTTTTTGAACCGGA
The DNA here is from genome assembly GCA_948192965.1 of Dalechampia spathulata. Lineage (NCBI taxonomy): Eukaryota > Viridiplantae > Streptophyta > Magnoliopsida > Malpighiales > Euphorbiaceae > Dalechampia > Dalechampia spathulata. The sequence goes on along the minus strand of CANYBF011845096.1, from coordinate 7,558 downwards.
TAACTGATCAAGAAGTTTAAAATTCGAATTCGTTTTATTCCTGCAAAGTCTCGACAGCGAAACGTTTTGGCGGGAAATAATCGATTATATTGCCAGACATTGAAAGTAAACTGATGGAGAATTAGGCTCTTGAAAAATTGTAGAATAGAAAATGGAAGGCAGCGAAAGCGATTCAGTATTCCAATCGCTGAATCTAAATCCCAAAATTCTCGTCAACGAAGTACTTAACACCGTCGAGAATCTGCTCGACGACGCTTTCGATTTCTATCACCAGTAACTATGCATACATATATACCCATGTTTTACTCATTTAATTTCATGTAAGTTATTTTTTTTCCCAATAATTTAAAATTATCTCATTTGAGTTCGTGTAATTCCTTTTACTGCAGAGAAGCTTCGACTCTATTAGACACTGAGGGCACTGATAGATCTCAACACCTACGCCAGGTAAACAAATGAACTCTTTTCCTTCATCCAGAAAGAAAAAGAATAGAATTTGAAATCTTTATTGGGTATGTAGGGCATTGATTGTGATTCATTTTTTATTGCTTTGCATTCCATTTTGTTGGTTGGTAGGGAATTGATAAGATTCGCTATGTGATTCAATCAAATGTGGGAAGAAGATTGGGAATGTGGCAAGAATATTGTTTTCGTCACTGTTTTGCAGTTCCTCAAGGTTTCTCTTTACCAGAAAATGTATGTTTTTCTCTTTTCAATTGATCGTTTCTCTTTTTCCGTTGATTACTTAGTCGGTGCTTTTTCCACATTTTGTTTCTTGCACTGTAGGTGCTAGAGCAATTTTAGCTTCTAATATGGTAAACTTAGTGTCCGGAGTATTTGTCTATCTTTATTTCTCTTTGTGTGGTCAATGATTGGCATTCCTTTTCCTTTTCACTTTTTCGTTTGGTGAAGATTTCCTACATCAGTAATTCATTTTGAAAAGATTGATTGCTGTTCATAATAAAGAACTAATGGTTAGATGTTAGATTGTAAACCAAGCCAAGTTGTTCGGTTGTCCTGGTGATCAGATGTTTCCGTTATCTGAACAACATAATTATTGTACATAAATTTTTCTCTCTTATTCAATTTTGACTTTGTTATCGCATTGTAAAAGATATGATTCTAAGGTCTACGATGGAGTGAAATATAGTTGAAGGGGATAAGACAGATGGTGATAGGTTAACTTATGAAATGGGATGCAAAGTGGTTCTGCGAAATGCTAATGTTTGAATTGAATGCTTAAAAATTGTGTTATTCTCTCGGAATTTAAGTGTTGTTGGCTTAATATATGGGCGGTTCTCTGCTATTATGCTTCCTTTTTCAGAGGCTAATTAGCAACATTATGTTGTCAGTTTGCTGATGTGCTTACAAGTACTTATGGATCTTCATGTTAAATATGTGTGATACTGCATCTGCTTTAGGCAAGAAATGGTTTCAACTTTAGATAAATTTCTACACAGGTGATGTTAAGCTGATGCTTCACGAACAATTTACATCTGTTTTTGTTGGAGTTAACGAAAATAGATGGTGGAGACAGTCAGTTGTCCATACTGAACTGTGCATAAAGATGTGTATTTGACTAGTAGTAGATAATAAAAAAAAAATTGTGAAGATTCGATTTCTTAGTTACCAGCTTTACGGTTGGTTGTTTGAGGGAGTAGATGGAATGGAAAAGAAAAGAAACTGTATTTCCCTATTTTCCTTTGTTTCCATTAAGGACCAAAGGATGGGTATAAGGAACAAGGTTCTGTATGCAATAACATCACATAACAAATCTTGGAAATAGGAAATGTCATCCCTCAATTTCTTTCAGTGAACAATCTTTTGTCTGCGATGAATAAGGAAAATGGTCCCTCTTCACAAATTTTGGTTGTTGACATCTATGAATCACTGTGTTTTCTGGAAGAAGTCACCACATGAAAGTTCAGCAAGCCAAGATGCACTCTTTAATCCAGATTTGGATGCACAGTTGGATTCCTTGAGAGACAGGCTTAATTTGGTAAGAACTAATTATTTTATATAGAAAAATCTAGTTCAAAATTGAGTTTTCTTTTATTTTGAAATAAATTTTTTGGGGAAATCAAATCTGCAGATGGGGAAGGAGAATGCTGAGATGAACCGTGAGCTTCAAGCACTAGAAAGACAGTCTGCCTCAAGTAATAGTCGCACTGCACTTGTCGAAGAAACATTACTCTTGTATGAGCAAAATTCTGTTGATGAAATGCTTCGAGGTAATTATGTCAAGAAATTAACTAATTAATTTCAGTGGTTGTGTATACCTTAGTTTGATTGTTTGCAGAATGCAAACTTATATTAGAAAGACAGCATAGGGTGATTACTTGTTTATGGATGAGTAAGCTATTAGAAAGACTCAGTTTTAGCCCTTTGAAAGAACCAATAATCTTGGTTACTATTTCTTAGTTCTAAAACAAGAAGTTTTCTGGAAGCATCTTTCGTTGGCTTGCTGTTGGTGATCCAAAATGTAAATCCATGAACCTCCTTAATGCAATGCTCATGTACCTAGTTTCATGAGCATGCACTTGTGGAGAATTTCAACTGTTGATGATTTAAGAGGTCTTATGCGATGTTTCTCTGTTTCTTTTTCTACAAAGCATGTATTGTAACCTTCTTTGTATATATGAATAGCCATCAAAACAAGTTCACATCTCTGAAGAAGAGCTTTTGCTAAAAAAAGTGCTCTTTGAGGTGCTGAGCTTTAAAGTGATTATACATGTCTTTTCTTCCTTCGATTCTAGTATGGTGTCAGAAGTGGCGTTTACAGTTTAAATGCATACTATTGATGCCACTTGTCTTAAAAAATATCATGTGGATATGGAGGTTGATGTCAGCTCTTAATTGATTCATGCTGAGATTAATTGAATATTAAACTATAATTCTGTTATTTACTCGATAATTGCTTGCCACAGAGATGGCAGAAACTGCATCGGAACTTCGTATGAAAGTAGAGAAGCTAAGAACAAGAAGAGTTGAAGATCTGGATTGCAGTAGAACAAAAAGGATTTGCGATCCAAACAGAGATTTGTCCACACTGAATCTGGGTAAGGATAACCTCCGGTGCAAGATAGCGTCCTTTCGGTGCATTCTAGTGTGTTTTTCTGTTGTTTGATGCTTTCTTAGGTCTCTCAGATGCAAAGTTGGAAGATCTTCAAGAACTTGTTGCTGATTTGAAGAAAATATGAACCTCACATGTTGATTGCTAGGCCTGCTGCATAACTGTGGAGTCGGGCATCTTACCGTAAGTTGTTGGCATTTAGACTTTCTGGGTAGAGGGAATCTGCTTCTTTGAAACTAGGCCTCGTGTGTTCTCTAAATGAAAATGAGCGAGATGTAGCTGTAATGTACAATTTTATATCCATCAAAACCCCTTCATATATGTTTGTATGTTAATAAAAAATGTGACTCATTTGGTCTAATGGTTTCTATAGCTTTATTAACCAGCAGCATTCCTTCTGATACGAAAATAATTTGATTTATAAAATTATAACTTATGAATATATTATTAAATGTATATACTTTGAAAATGGTTTTTCATGTCTTATTTAATTTACAAAATTTTAAATATCTATGAGTGATAAATTTGTTGTTTATTTTGAAATATTTATAAAAATATTTTATTTAAATATTACTTGAAGTTAATTATATGTGAAATTTGTATATTTTAAATTTTTAACAATGAAAATAACTTTTTCACTTTCTTTGATGAAGAATATGATTTTCTCTTGTTGATCTAAAAATATATTAAACTTTAGTTATATATTTTATCACATAATTTAGTAATATAAATATGTTTGAAAATATATTTTGATAGAAATAACGCTGTATTTTAAAACATGTTCCAGATTATTATTGATAACGTATATATGGATTAGATATAAATAATAAATAACTATAAATAACTTATTATATATGTCTTTATAATTTAAATAAAGTTTAACTTGAAAAAAGTATATTTTTTAAAGAAAAAAAATGAAAAACATGTTCTAAGATCTATCTTACGTAAAAACATTCTAATCAAAATTTGAAGACAATCATATATTTAAAAAAAAAAATGATATTCTATTGTTTCTATCATAAATTAAATTAATTTTAATTAATTAAGATAATTAAATAAATAAATTTTATATTAATTTATTTAATATTTTTGTTAATTAAATGATACTTAATTTTTCAATCATTAATTAATTTAATAGGCTTAAGTTAGATGATATTAAATTTTTTGAACCATTAATTAATTTAATGGGCTTAAATTAAATGGTTTCTATTAAAATTAAATTGATTTTAATTAATTTAAAATTAAATAAATTAATATTAATATTTTTATTAATTAAATGATATTTAATAAATTAGGCAATCAATTGGTTTAATAGGCTTAAACTTCATAGAAATATGTGATAGAGACAATTATCAGATTGATTATGAAGGAAAAGGAAGAGGGACACCAATCGTTCATCAAAAAAATCACTTTGATCAAATTTGTTCAAGCATTCTTCGATTATACAACTTTTTTTAAATTTTTAATTCACATTGTCTTTTTATATTTTGGCAATATCGATCTTTATTTTCATTGTTTCTTCATACTTTTTTGTAAACACGTTACCTTATTTCATTTTTTTCTAAAGACATTTTCTTATTCCTAAGCTTAGTTCTCTACAACAAGTAAATAGGAGATCTATAATTATTTTGATTAGAAATTAGAAGGCACAAACACTTAAATTCTCTAGCATGCTTGCAACACAAAAATCATGCAAACATCTTTTTTGACATGTCTAGTAGGACCTCTTGATGATGCCTACAAGAAAATAAATTGTGTCTTGAGTTTCAGGACTAGAAAGCACCCGTTACCATAGCAGGAGTTTCAACTTTGATGGAACAAAGAGTGCAAAGGGAATTTCCTCAAGGTGTAGAAGTAGAAGAGATTGCATAGGCCCTTCTTATAGCCGTGTAGGCTTTCAGCAAAAAACATAAAGTCTACTACTTAAACGCAGATGGTGAAAGTTATTATGGAAGATGTCATTCAAAAGCTCGTCCAAGTGGCAACAATTACTTTGGAAGAGGTTAAAAGAGTGACTAAATCAATAGAATGTACTAATAAGATTCTAAAGGGTACTAATAAAACTCCTGAAACTACATGCAAAACAATTTTTGTAAGTGCATTAGGGAAAGTGGATGAGGTTGATTCTTTTAGGAGCAAACAGGCCTCGAAAGAGCTCGAGGGGCAAAGGGAAGTCCCTCATATTAGCATTGGTGTTGGAGAAACATATCAACCACCCTATAAAAGGGTGGAAATCCATATTCTCTTAAGAGGTAATCCTTCTAGAAGTCGCGGGTTGGAGTCCCAACCATAATCAATTCTATGGATATACTAATCCTATGTCTCATCTTATTTATTATGATGATTAAAGATATATTCAAAACTTGGGGGGTAATGTAGGGGGAAGGTCATTTTCCTCACCATAACCTATGTCAATTAATGTTGACACGATGAAGGAAGTGGTACAGGAATTGTATGGACCTGGTCTACGATAAATAGGACATCCAAAGTTTCATAAACCATATCCTAATTTTATGGATAGAGAAAATCCTTCTTCTAGGGGTTATAGGATACTTGATTTCTCTTTATTTACAGGAGAAGATGAGTAATCAACTATTGAACACATTGCTAGATTTACTATTCAATGTGGTGAACTAATAAATTATGAAAATTTTAACTTTTTTAAGTTATGTCTATTTCCTAACTCTTTGACAGGGGTAGCTTTTACATGGTTCTCAATGTTGCTTAGGAATTCAATATGTATGTGGCAAGAAATGGAAAGATAGTTTCACACAGAGTTTTTTAGAACTGATCCAGAAGTTTATGTAGTAAAGTTATCTAGGCTGACACAAAGGCCTGAGGAGTCTACTGATTATTTTATTGTAAGGTTTAAAAAGTTAAGACATTGATGCAAAATTTTTCTACTAGAAATAAAGTTTATAAAAATGGCTTAGCGTAGGCTAGACATTAAGCTGAGAAAGAAATTCCAGGGAATGGAATTTAATGATTTCTATGAGATGGCAACCAAGGTATCAAAATATTAAGAGTTGCTAAAGGAGGAAAATCATAGAAGGAAGGTAGCCATGAGAACTTATTGTCAAGAGGTCAACTAAGATATGGATGTGGTTGATTTGGTTTCCACTAGCTTGTATATTTGCTCGCTACTAATAAAGCCAACAGAGGAGAAGAAAAAGTCTCAACCTCACAACAATCAATATTCATTTAATGTGGAGAAAACTTAGGAGATTTTTGATTTCCTGTTTAAGGAGAAGTTTATCAAGTTATCGGCTGATCACATCATTCTTAGCAAGAAGGAACTCAAGGGGAAGTCATACTCTAAGTATCACCATTCCTAGAGTCATTCAACTTATACATGCTGGGATTTTAGAAATGTGATACAGAATCATATTGATAAGGGAATTATGAAGTTCCTTTAGAGGCCAGAGGCAATGATGGTAGAGGGAGACCCATTTCCCCCGGTGGTAATAGTGAATGCTATAATTGTAGATCTTAGAAAAGTGTTGAATAGAAAAGAGATGGTGCCCTTTAGAACTTTCCTTAGGCATGGATGGATGCCGAAGACTTTTAGTGAAAGAATTGAAGATAAGATTAAGCGGTTAGAAGACCAGTTGAGGGATTACAGGTTGGAGGTTGAAAGGAAGAGGGTAGATACTGAGATTTATAGAAAGATGCCAGAACTAATGATAAGAGACTACAAGAGTTACAAAAGAACTGAATCAAGATTTCAAAGGAATAAACCTAGGCTCATAATTCTTCCAAACCCAAAAGAGCAGTAGCAACTCCTTTGACATAAGACGTTTCCCTAACCTTTGACTCGCATACAAAAGAGTAGACTGTAAAGGAAGAACTTAGTTGAGAAATACAAGGCTATGAGAATTCAGAAGAAGATAAAAGGCAAGTGGTAATAAGGGGAAGTCAAAGGAAAAATGACTGATGAATTTAGAATAAAAGGGGAAATCAAGGAAAAGATGTCAAACCTAAACTAAAGTTTGGCATGAAGTCGATGGAGGATGATATAGAGTCCATTGGGAGCAATGAAGATGTAAAAGACATATTTATGGTAGGTAACATTCCTATTCCTTTTGGTTGTGCCACTTTCTTTTTGTTATTACTAGTGTATTTTTAAAAGCAAAAAGAAAATGAGGTAGAAGCAGAACGGAAAGTGGAAGAAGATAAACAAAATGAGAAAGTATACATACTTAAGGTCACAAGAGCAAACAGGGTTTCCATTTTTAATGTAGTCACTAGAATCACTATTCAAGCTAGAGGTTTCGAGGAGCCCAAACAAATGATGCTAGAGAAACCATCAGAGAAGATGTCTAGATCAATTTCCAAAATACTATGTCGCACCCTAAATTTTGAGTCTCGGACCGATTAGGATGAACCGGATTTACTTCATCACTGTTTTGTCTTCACGGGCGTTCCCGGTTCACCCTGGTGCGGTTCAGGGTTCGGTTTAGGGTTGATTGGAGTGTCTTTTAGCAT
>CANYBF011844985.1:0-24264 GCA_948192965.1 Dalechampia spathulata | reverse complement strand
GACATCATAAATGAATTCCAAATTTCATTATACTTTCTTTTCTATACTATTAATCTTATGTTAAATCAATCATCTTAGACATACTTATTTCAATATACTTATTTAATATTCCATTATTCACTAATCCATAATTATTTCTATGTGTATATGTATTATACATACATTTTTCATTCTTATAATTCATTTATACGATCCTTAATCATACTTAATTTATAAATTATGCATACTCCAAATACAATCATAATTTATCTTAATTTCTCAATTACATGCATTTCCATGCATATGTAAATATTCTTGGCTTGATATACGTGCATTTAATCGATCGACTTGATTTTACATGTTTGAGCTTATTTTTCGCATTTGACTTAATCTACTATCATCTTATCATCATTTCTTAATCCCGATAGATATTTCCTATCATTATCATAATATTTATAATTTCCACCTCAAAATGCACATTTTTCCATAATTCTACCTTATCGTTTAATTTTTTGATCGCATAGAGGATAATTTTCGACACCCAAATAATTAATACTTTATGCATTAAGAATGAGGATATGACACTACAGCTGTTGAACCAGTGTTGTTGAAAGAATTTATGGCATTGCATGACAAACTCAATAAACTCTCAGCTAATATGGAGGAGGTCGTTCACCAGATTCTCCTAAGACTTGATGAGTTGGGTGCAAAGGTTTGTGAGCTATGTCACTCATTGGAAATGTAACAATGATTCTCCCAAAGGCAGTAAGCAAAACATAAGCAACATCTAAAACTTTTCATCTTATTTTTCCTATTTTGTCGCTGCCATATTTAGTCTCACATTGAGGCAATGTGTTTTAAGTGGGGGGGGGGGTGAATGTTGCTGATCCTCATTTTTTTAAGTGGGGGGGGGGGGTGGATATGTTTGATCAAAATTTTTCAAATTTTTGGCACACTTTGCTCTTGCTTTACACTTGACTTTCTAAATCCATTTCCCCTTTTCATAATTCTTTGAACTAATCTATTTTTAATTCATATTGATGATGGAGAATATGCATTTGTTTCTACTATCTTGACATGATTCATTTTTGATGAGTTGTTTGACTAAGAGTCATGATTGATAAAATGCCTAATGATTAGCTTGCGAGATTTCTGCTATACTTTAACTTGACTATTAATTATGTGAATAAGCAGATTGGTATATGTGCAGTTTAATTCCCTACTGCCAGGTTGCCTTTAGCTTAAATATATATGATGAACTAGAAAAAAATAAAAAGCAAAAGAAGAAAATATGTTCAAACCAACGTTGACTTGTTTGAGTGGAACGACACTCAAACTCCTTAAGCGGATTATGCATGGAGTCGTTGATGATTGGGAGAATTTTACCCTTTTTGCAAGCCATTACAAGTTTTAACAAAAATACATTCTTTAAAGGAACTTAACACTTTTGACCTTTGTTGATTGGGTTTAGGTGGATCAGACCTAAACACCCCTTAAGCTACTATGTTATATGGAGCTATTGGCAATGGGAAAGTATGCCCCTTTTAGGCCAATTTACATCTCGACTTTATAGTTCCTAAAATTAAATTTGCTAAAATCTAGTTTTTATTAAAATGAATGAAAAAAAAGGCAGGAGATGCTTGGCAGGTCAGGAATTTGTTTGTTATATGATGATTTGCATTATAATGTTTTGTTTAGGCATAATGTAAATAGTTATGGAGGAATGTTGTTTGACTGAGATCCTTGTGTTTTATTATGATTTTGCTAAATGGTTGGACTATTTTTTATGAGATGCTTATGCTTAGAAATTAGAAATGACTCTTATTTATTTGACTTTTATTGTTTGGTTGGATTGGTTTGAGAATTTGATTTAAGAAAGGGATTAAGAATGCTTGAGGGCAAGCATTGGGTAAGTGTGGGGGTATATGATCAAATGCTAAATTGCATGTTTTTCATATATAAAATGGTCTATTTTTGAATAGGAAATTGGCTAAAATAGTTGACTTAGTTATATTTTTGTATTTTACAGGTAAAAATAAGGAAAAAGTAAAAAGGAAGCTTAAATGACGTTTTTACCATATTTTGAAGTTAAAGGAAGAATACAAGTCATATAATCAGGGCTTATGGGCATAAGAGGGAATGCAAGGACCTGATGAAGCTGATTTTATATTTAAATTCAAAATGAGATAAGGACCAAATTTAGGAGATTTTATCAGAAGATAATGATAGGTATTTTGTTATTTTATTTAGATTATTCGAATATTAGCATAAAAAATTATTCTTGTTTTATTTTCTCTTTAATTCAAGTATTTATTTTTATTCTTTATTTATTTTAATTTTATTTTACCACCTATGATGCTTGGCTAGGCATTTCTATTTTTCAATCGGAAGCAATACAATTAATTTATTGAATATTATGTGAGATCAAAATGTTCTTAATTCCAATGGTAAATTGATCGAGCATCAAAGTGTCATGTGTTATGCCCACAAAGCATCCATTTTAGCATTATTTATTTGTTAGAATAGTTGACTTGTGTACATTTCGTATTTTGCAGGTCAAAAATGGTGAGTTTTGGAAAACGTGCTTAAATGGAAAGATTTAGAGCTTATTTGGATTTTAGAGTTTCAAGATACCGCTTATGGGCATAAGATGGGCTGAAACAACCTGTCAGTATTGCATTTTGGGAAGAAGAAGTTGAGTCCAACTCAAACTCCTATGAGCTGTAAGCTAATACCGCTTGCGGACATAAGGGACATCAAAACGACAACATCTAAACGAGTTTTGGAATTTGGCGAGGATGATTTTTACTTGCATTTAAACTCCTTGAGCTGGACGGAAAAGTGATTGTGGACACTTCAAACTCTTCCATTTGAATATTAGGATAATTAATTAATTATTTTTATTTGTTTAATTATTATTTTTCCTTCTATAAATAGGAGTATGCTCTCATGTAGAAGAGGTTCCAATTTATCCTAGTTTTTCTATTCGGCTAGTCTTAGTTTGTCTGCTACATTATTCGTTCCTTTTATTTAATTCTAGTTTTTATTTTCTTTATTTCTCTTTTATGTTTATGATGATTTCGCTAATGATGCTAGGCTAGGTGATTATTTTTCCCAATTGGAAGCAATTTAAGTCATTCATTAAATGATTATGTGAGATCTAATTGATCCTAATTCCATTGGCAAAGCACTATTATCTCTAATTCTGAGTCGCGTAGAACCATTGTTGTTCTTAGTGCATGTAAATAAGGTCTGTTACATGTTTCTAAGTTTTAGCATATAGCTAAGCGGGTTGTTTGATACAGAAAAGTCACTCGACTTGGTGGAGTGGTAAAGCAGGATGCTATCCTGGTTGCAATCCGCGGTAGTACTTTTGTGGGTTAGAGGATCTAGTTTGAACACGAGGGATGCTGGGTTGCAACTGTTAACTAGAGTTGCGTCTTCCTAATTCTTCATGCAATTTTGGGACGACTTAATGAGAATCTATTTCCACCTTGTCTATCCTGAGATTAGAGGCATTTCGTAGAGTTTGTTTCATGGCGTCTTACAAATAAGGGAAGATTGAGGCGTGCGAGACTTGCTCGACAAACTATAACCGGCTTAGTGCCTAATTGCCTTTGGTCTATTATTGAATCCGTGATCATATTCAATTAATGAATACTTAATGCTTTTGGTTGAGAAAATTACTTTTTATTGATTTTCTCTAATTCATTTTATTTGTTTTATTTGTTTCATTTATCTCAATTACTTTCTGATTCATTTAGTTTATTTTTAAAATGCAAAGGATTAAGTGAAGTGAAACCATCTTTGTGGGATTCGACCCTTACTTCCACTGCTACAAATCTATAATTCCAACTTGAGGCTAAGTAAGGAATTAATTTGACAGAAGCAACACCCGATCAAATTTTGGTACCATTGTCGGGGACGGTAATTAACATTTTCTTAATTCTATGTGTATGACTCGATCTTCTGCAGGTAATCTTAACTTTGATAAAGAAATTGAGAAAACTACAAAAAGATTGAGGAAAGAGGCAAAACTTAGAAAATTTGCCTCAGTTTCGGAGAGTTCTTGTGCCCACAACGAAACGGCCAGTGACAACTCTGATAGCGAGAGCTATAGCGAAGCTGTTATGGCCATAAACAACCAGCAGACTCTCAGACAAATGGCCGTTGCGTCCATATATCAATCCCCACTTTGTATCACTTATGAGGACATAATAGGACCCCTCGAACTTAAATCTAGACTCACACAATTACTGCCTACTTTCCGGGGTCTGGAGAACGAAGATCCATACAAACACTTGAAGGAATTTCATATTGTATGCACAGGTATGAAGCCGCAAGGTTTAAACATTGAACATATTAAACTTAGAGCTTTTCCCTTTTCTCTTGCAGATGCTACCAAAGATTGGCTCTATTACGTGCCCTCAGGAACTGTCACAACATGGAACGAGATGGCCAGATTATTTTTGGACAAATTCTTTCCAGCCAAAAGAGCTGCCCAAATCAGGCGAGATATATGTTCCATTCGGCAGAAAGATATGGAAAATCTTCATGACTGTTGGGAACGTTTCAAAAGAATGTGTGCATCGTGCCCATAACATGGGATCACAGAGTAGAACCTGATACAATATTTTTATGAGGGATTACTACCAATAGAAAGGAAGATGATGGATGTTGCGAGTAGAGGAGCTATAGTGAATAAAACACCTCAAAAAGCTCATAATCTGATTGATATAATGGCTGCTAATGCTCAGTCCTTTAGCATCGAAAGAGAACAGCCTTGAAAGGTCCATGATGTAAACGTTTCCAGCCTTGAAAATCAAATTAAATAGCTCACATCTGTTGTGCAGGAACTTACGACCAACATGAAACCAGCAAGAGCTTGTGGAATCTGTACCCAAACAGACCATGCAATTGAACAATGCCCCTCAATTCAAGAGGAGGAAACTGAGGAACAAGCAAATGCTATTAGAGGATTTCTGGGACCACCCCAGAGGAAATATGATCCATTTTCTAAGACGTACAACCCAGGTTGGTGAGACCACCCCAACTTACGTTATGGCAATCAACAACCGAGTTTCCAGCAAAAATGAAATCAACCAAAGCCTTCAGGTATGTCTTTAAAAGATGTTGTGAAAAATTTGGCAACTAATGTTCATACTTTTCAGCAGGATGTTCAACAATTCCAGCAAACTGTGACTCAAAATCAGCAAAATACTGACACGAGGATAAAAAATATAGAGAATCAGATGTCTCAAATGGCTACTATTTTGAGCAGAATTGAGTCACAAGGAAAACTTCCATCTCAGGCAGAAGTTACCCCAGGGAGAGTGTCAATGCTGTCACACTAAGGAGTGGCCGAAAACTCCCTGAAGCTGCTGAAAAAAAGCCAAAAGCCAACGAGGAAAAGGAGCTAGAAATTGGCGATAGCAAGGAAGGAGAGAAAAGAGAGCAAGAGGAAAAAGCCAAAGACCATGAAAAGGTAATCTAGCCTGTGATTAATCATTGCCTATTTCTTGAATGATTGGAAAAAACCAAACGCGAAAAAGAGCAGAAGGAAATTCTGGAAACCTTTCGCAAAGTACAGGTCAATATTCCATTGCTTGAGGCCATAAGACAGGTACCCAAGTATGCCAAATTTCTTAAGGATTTATGTACCAATAAATGTAAATTAATTGGCTTTCAACAGGTGAATATGAGTGAAACTATTTCGGCACTAATTCAAAGGAAAGTGCCACCGAAATGCAAGGATAAGGGAGTTTTCACAATCCCCATTATGATCGGTGATATGGGCATAAGGCACGCCATGTGCGATTTAGGAGCCTCAATTAACATTATGCCCGCAAGTGTTTATGAATCTTTGAATGTAGGTCCACTAAAGGAGATAGGTGTTATGATTCAATTGGTGGACAGATCAACCATATACCCAATCGGTGTTTTGAAGGATGTGCTTGTGAAAGTTAATGAATTAATTTTTCCTACAGATTTTTATGTCATGTAGATGGACGGCAAGACTTCCCCAAATTCATCCAATCTCTTGTTAGGAAGACCTTTCCTGACAACAGCTCGAACCAAGATTGATGTCCACGAAGGGACATTGACCATGGAATTTGACGGAGAGGTGATAAAATTCAACATGTATGATGCTATGAAGTACCCTCCAGAAGTCTTCAACGCCTATATTGTGGGCATAATCGAGCCATGCGTACAACAAGTTTTTGAATTATATGGTGAAGACAAAATTCGAATAGCACTCAACAATGCCAAAGATTATAAGGAGATGCTATTTTTGAATGATGAAGTGTTACATGCCATTGACGAATTGAATGAGGAGCCTAAGATTGAACGAAATTTTGATTTAAATAAGCCTTACACTAAATTGGTTCGTTCAACTTAGCAGGCACTCGAATTGGAGCTTAAACCACTGCCAAGCCATTTAAAGTATGCTTTCCTTGGGAAAGGAGAGATACTACCAGTGATCATCTCCAATAAATTGAGTGAACAAGAAAAGAACGCCTTAGTTGGAGTTCTTAAAAAATTCAAGGAAGCAGTCGGCTGGACCATAGCTAACATTAAGGGCATAAGCTCGTCCATATGCATGCACAGGATTTTACTGGAGCTTGATAAAAAGTCAGTTAGAGATGACCAACGAAGATTAAACCCAGCCATGATAGAGGTAGTGAAAAAGGAGATCCTGAGGCTACAAGATGCAGGAATGATATACCTGATTTCTGATAGCCAATGGGTCAATCCAGTGCATGTTGTACCCAAAAAGACAGACATAATAGTAATCTATAATGAGGAAGGAGAAATGGTTTCCACTCATGTCCAAAATGGGTGGAGGGTTTGTATTGACTACAGGAAATTAAATTCAGCAACTCGTAAAGATCATTTTCCCCTACCTTTTATTGACCAGATGTTGGAACGTTTGGCAGGTCAGACTCATTATTGTTGCCTTGACGGTTACATGGGTTTTTACCAAATACCCGTTGCTCTAGAAGACTAGGAAAAGATAACATTCATATGTCCATTTGGAACCTTTGCATTCAATAGGATGCCATTCGGGCTTTGTAACGCGCCCGTAACCTTTCAACGTTGCACGGTAAGTATTTTTTCAGATTTTGTGGAAAACTTTATTGAGGTATTCATGGATGATTTTACTGTTTATGGTAATTCATTTAATGAATGTTTAGATAATTTAGCCAGAGTTTTACAATGTTGCATTGAGAAGAATATGGTTCTCAATTATGAGAAATGCCATTTTATGGTTGAGCAAGGTTTGTTATTGGGCCATGTGATTTCTAAAAGAGGCATTGAAGTTGATCGAGTAAAAATTGATATAATTAAATATTTGCCTTACCCCTCTACTGTGAGGGAGATTCGTTCTTTTCTTAGCCATACAGGTTTTTATAGAAGGTTCATGAAGGATTTTTCCAAAGTAGCGCAGCCCTTGTGCAAATTATTGCAAAAAGATGTCGAATTTAATTTTGATGAATCATACAAGGTAGCTTTTGACTGATTGAAGGAGACACTCATTTCAGTACCCATTATGCAGCCGCCCAATTGGAGATTACCATTCGAGATTATGTGTGATGCCAGCAATTTTACTGTTTGTACGGTACTTGGGCAGCAAAATGGGAGGGATCCTCATGTGATCAGCTATGCCTTCAGGATGCTAGATAATGCCAAGCTTAATCACTCCACAACTGAAAAGGAGCTATATGTTGTAGTATTTGCATTAGAGAAATTTCGTTCATATTTATTAGGAACTAAAGTTCTGATTTTTTCTGATCATGCAGCCTTGAAGTATTTGCTGAAAAAGAAGGAGGCCAAACCACATTTAATCCGCTGGATTCTTCTGCTTTAGGAGTTTGATTTGAAGTTGCATGATAAGAAAGGATGAGAGAATTTGGTTGCAGATAACTTGAGCATATTGCCTAACATTGAACCTGATGATTTCTTTAATGAATTCCCTAATTAAATTACTTTAAGTGTAATTGCGAAATCTCCTTGGTATGCTGACATTGTCAATTTTTTATGTTCCAGGTGATTTCCTGATGAACTTACAAGGCATGAGAAGGACAGGATTAGGAACCAGGTGAAGCACTATGTTTGGGATGATCCGTACCTATGGAGACATTGTACTGATCAGGTGATTTGAAGGTGTATTCCTGAGAATGAAATCCAGTTCGTTTTACACTTCTGCCACAGCAGTGCTTGTGGAGGCCATTATGGGCATAAGAAGATAGCCGTGACAATTCTGGAATATGGGCTGTATTGGCCTACATTGCATCATGATGCCTACCAATTCTGTAAACAGTGTGTAAAATGCCAGAAATCTGGAAGTTTGGGAAGAAGACATGAGATGCCTAAAAAATGAATCCTTATTTTTGAGATTTTTGACGTTTGGGGTATGGATTTTATGGGACCCTTCCCACCTTCGTTCGGAAATATTTACATTCTGGTTCTGGTAGATTATGTTTCAAAATGGGTTGAATCTAAGGCCATAAAATCAAATGATGCCAAAACAGTGGTAAGCTTTATCAAATCCAATGTATTTAGCGGGTTTGGAGTTCCTAAAGCCTTCATTAGTGATCGAGGGACTCACTTTTGCAATAGAGAAGTAGCTGCCTTGTTTCGGAAGTATGGTGTTAATCATTGTATGACCACAGCTTATCATCCACAAGGGAATGGACAGGCTGAAGTTACCAATAGAGAGATTAAATCCATTCTCGAGAAAACAGTCAGTCCTAGTCGAAGGGACTAAAGCAAATGATTGGATGATGCCTTGTGGGCATATCGAACGGCATATAAGACCCCATTGGGAATGTCACCTTTTCGGCTTGTGTATGGGAAACCATGTCACATGCCTATAGAACTTGAACATCGTACATATTGGGCAGTGAAACAATCTAAAATGTCTTTAGATGATGCTAGGGTCCACAAAAAATTACAATTGCAGGAGTTAAAGGAGATATGGACCAATGCTTATGACCATACGGGTAGCTATAAGGATAAGGCACATAAGCTCCATGATAGGAAGATTTGGCACAAGGAATTCCATGTAGGGCAGAAGGTGTTGCTCTATAATTCTTGATTGAATTTATTTCCAGGGAAATTGAAGACAAAATGGATAGGACCATTCATGGTTCAAAAGATTTTTCCCCATGGAGCAGTTGAAATTCGGAGCCTTGATTCGACAAAGCAATTTAAGGTTAATGGCCACCGTCTCAAATCATTCTATGAGGGATTTGACACTCATTCAACGTGTGAGATCACGTTGACATTACCTACAGAAGAGTAGAATGAGCAGGAAGTCGAGCTGGGACTTTAAAAACCAGAATTAATTCTTTCTCTTCTTATTTATTTATTTCTGTTTTTGTTTTTAGAACGTACGTTATGCCCATAAGGCATCTTGCCAGTTTTCATTTGATTATTTTAGAATTTGTTTGTGTTATGTCCATAAGGTGTTTCGTTGACTTTAATTTTGTCTCTTATGCATTTTAATTTATGTCATGCCATAAGGAATTTCCCAGTTTTTAATTTTCAGTTACTTCAGTAAAAATAAGTTTTACTTTTCACTTAGGTTAAATTTTACAGATAAGTTTTATTATTTTTAGGTCTGGCGGGAAAACCAAATTTGAGATAGAGTAAAAGAGGGAAACTAGGAGTTTTGGGAACTTAAGGATTTTAATTTACTTAAAACTCTTTCCCCTCTTTATTTATGCCGATTACACTGTCCCAATTTCTAAACCTAATTTTGTTTTCCTCTTCCCCTTTTGCAGCTTACGATTTTCTTTAATAATGGTGAACACACTAGAGCCGCTTCATCTGGTGGAGGTTTAAAATCCAAGAAACTCAGAGCTGAGAAAGAACTGATTGAAATCGAAGAAGACCAACCAGCCATGAAAAGACCCACTCCAATTTTGCCACCACCTAAACCCTCTGTAGAAACAGAGGTCACCGGTTTAAAAGTTTACGTTGGCAGAAACCTACCATCTGCTAGACAGTTTCAAAAATCATGGCTGCCACCCAAAGTTGTGGATGATGGAACTGATGTTTTGGGGGAAAAATTGATTGAAGCCATGACTACTGAAGAGGATGAGAAAGACAAGGAATCCAGCAGCCCAACTCAGAAACAATCGACTGGAGTTGAAGAAGAAGAAGAATCGGGTAAAGAACCCGAGAGTGCGAGTAAGGAAGCTATAGGTGCTACTACCTCGAGTGGTGTTATGCTCATAAAGGCAAGAGGGAAGAGGTTACGTGGAACTCTTCCCCCTCCACTATCCAAACTTAATGGGAACCTGAAATTCACTAAAGAGGACAAGGAGATATTCATGAAAGTTGTCAATTTAAGAGTGGTGCAAGGTAAATCACTTGACCCATCAGCAGTTGAGAAATTACAATTGTCAGTTTTTGATCACATTAAGGGCACAGTGTGGGAGCGTTATTTTCAGATTTGCTGTCCCATTTTCTATGAGTTGGTGTATGAGTTCTATAGCACTTACAAGCTCAACAAAGATAAACTGCTTGGACTCGATAGTCCTGAAGTGATTCAATTCTGATTAATGGGTAAACAGTTCTCCTTCTCTGTTGATGAATTTAATCTCACCTTAGGTTTGATTGATGAAGTCACCGATGAGTATGTGGAAGGCTTTTGTGATCTACCTTCTGATTTTGATGCTGATGGCCTTTGGGAGCATTATGCCCCTGCTTCTACAAAATGATATAATTCGGCTTTAGCAAAGGACAGCTACATGTTCGACAGCTCCCTGACCTATCTTCATAGACTCATTACATACAGTCTCTCTTATCGTAATGACTCTCTTGGCATTGTTACACGTGTGGAACTGTTTCTGCTTGACTGTATGGTGCATAAGAGGTAGGTCAATCTTGGTTGCTTTATCGCCTCCCAATTGAGAGCAGCAGTTGCCAGTTCGAAGAGGCTCATCTTAGGCCATATCATCACCTACCTTGCTATCCAACTTCAGGTATTTGATCTTTCTAATAACAATCTTCATAAAAGCGATGGACTTGGTTCCTTTAGATGTCTATACTCTGGACGAGATAGGGCTGCTGCAGAAGAAGGAGGCTGAGCTAGGGTTTGAGTTCTACACACCTGGGCTAATTGTGGCCATAAAAGAGAGAGTTTTCAGGAAAGCTAAACCAACCACAGGAGCTTCTCCTGTGCCCGCAATGCAACCACCAACAGTAGGTCCCACTGATGTTGCTATTCTTCTCGCAATTACTTCCCTCCATAAATAACTTGACAAATTCATGGTGAGTATGGAGGAGTCCATGCATCAAATCCTCTTGCACTTGGACGAGTTGGAAGCAGAGATTGGTGAGCTTCGCCATTCTTTTGATATGCAGGAATGAAGTGTGCTTCCTACAGCACAAACCACCACCAGGCAATGTTCTAAATTTTCTTTTTTCATTTATCTATTGCTACTGCCTGTTTTTATGCTGTTATGCCCACATTGGGACAATGTGTCTTAAGTGTGGGGGGGGGGGTGTTTCCATTACTGTTTTATTGCTACCTTATTTTCTGTTACTGTTTATCTGCATTGTGGTTAAAATTTTTTCTGTTTTTGGTTTAACAGGTCTTGATGCGAATGCTGCTGCATTTATCCATATGTTATGCCTTCTTTTATTTTGTTCTGTTTTTCCCCTTGTGCCTGTAATCTTAACCAGAATTCTTTCTAAACTTTGCGCTGATGGATTAATGCTGCTTTTTAGTTTCTTTTGGCATATTCTGCTCTAATGGATTATTTAACTTCTAAGCAGAATCGATTAAATTTTTGGTGTTTGCCTAACCAATTATTGTTATGCCTTGTTTACAGTAAAATCATGTTGGTAATTTGAAATTTTTTTTGCAGAAGTTCCCAGCCTAACAATTTTGTTTTTTGAAGGGAAAAAGAAAAATCGGAACCTACATTAACCGGTTATGTATGGTACGACATTCATAGCCCCTTAAGCGGCTTGTGCATGGAGCAGCCAATGTAGGGAGAACTATACACTCTTGCAGACCGTTTTTCAGTTTGAAACAATAACACTTAAAACAGGAATTTAAATTTACACCTTTGCTGATTAAAATTAGGTGGATCGGGCCTAATTTTTCTTAAACTGATTTGTGGATGGAGTCATTGGCAAAGGGAGAGTATCCCCCTTAATTGGGCCGTTATTTATCTCGACTTCAATAATTCCTAACTTATGAAATTTTGCAGTTTATGTTTGAAAAATGCAGGTTGGGCAATGGATGTTATACAAAATGGAAACAAGTTCTTTTTACCAACTTCTTTAATTTAAAAATAAAAGGCAAAGCAATGATTTTTATGGCTGACTCTTTGAATTTAAGATGAATGTGCTGGTTAGTTAAATTTTCTTGATGAATGGACTGGCTAGAAAAATTGAAGAATGGCGTTAATTTCATTTTGCTATTTGTTTTTGATTGAAGGAAGGTTCTATTGTGGGCATAATAGAGAAATGTTATGGGCATAAGAATGCTTGAGGGCAAGCATTAGACAAGTGTGGGGGTATTTGATTGAGCATCAAAGTGTCATGTGTTATGCCCACAAAGCATCCATTTTAGCATTATTTATTTGTTAGAACAGTTGACTTGTGTACATTTCGTATTTTACAGGTCAAAAATGATGAGTTTTGGAAAACGTGCTTAAATGGGAAGATTTAGAGCTTATTTGGATTTTAGAGTTTCAAGACACCGCTTATGGGCATAAGACGGGCCGAAACGACTTGTCAGTATTGCGTTTTGGGAAGAAGAAGTTGAGTCCAACTTAAACTCCTACGAGCTGTAAGCTAATACCGCTTACGGGCATAAGGGACATTAAAACGACAACATCTGAACGAGTTTTGGAATTTGGCGAGGATAAGTTTTACTTGCATTTAAACTCCTTGAGCTGGACAAAAAAGTGATTGAGGACACTTCAAACTTTTCCATCTGAAGATTAGGATAATTAATTAATTATTTGTATTTGTTTAATTATTATTTTTCCTTCTATAAATAGGAGTATGCTCCTATATAGAAGAGGTTCCAATTTATCCTAGTTTTTCTATTCGGCTAGTCTTAGTTTGTCTGCTACATTATTCGTTCCTTTTATTTAATTCTAGTTTTTATTTTCTTTATTTCTCTTGTATGTTTATGATGAGTTTGCCAATGATGCTAGGCTAGGCGATTATTTTTCCCAATTGGAAGCAATTTAAGTCATTCATTAAATGATTATGTGAGATCTAATTGATCCTAATTCCATTAGCAAAACACTATTATCTTTAATTCTGAGTCGCATAGAACCATTGTTGTTCCTAGTGCATGTAAATAAGGCCTGTTGCATGTTTCTAAGTTCTAGCATATAGCTAAGCGGGTTGTTTGATACAGAAAAGTCACTCGACTTGCTGGAGTGGTAAAGCAGGATGCTATCCTGGTTGCGATCTATCCTGGTTGCGATCTGCGGTAATACTTTTATGGGTTAGAGGATCTAGTTTGAACACGAGGGATGCTAGGTTACAACAGTTAACTAAAGTCGGGTCTTCCTAATTCTTCATGCAATTTCGGGATGACTTAGTGAGAATCTATTTCCACCTTGTCTATCCTGGGTTTAGAGGCGTTTCATAGAGTTTGTTTCATGGCGTCTTACAAATAAGGGAAGACTGGGGCGTGCGAGACTTGCTTGGCAAACTATAATCAGCTTAGTGCCTAATTGCCTTTGGTCAATTATTGAATCCGTGATCATACTCAATTAATGAATACTTGATGCTTTCGGTTGGGAGAATTACTTTTTATTGATTTTCTCCAATTCATTTTATTTGTTTCGTTTATCTCAATTACTTTTTGATTCATTTAGTTTATTTTTAAAACGGAAAGGATTAAGTGAGGTGAAACCGTCTCTATGGGATTCGACCCTTACTTCCACTGCTACAAATCTATAATTCCAACGTGAGGCTAAGTAAGGAATTAATTTGACAGAAGCGACACCCGATCATAAATCACTATCCATTTTAACTTGGTAAATTGAGGAACCATTGTATTTCTTAGGGGCGTGTAAAAAGGGCCCTTTACACGGTTCTAATTTATACATAATGCTATGCAAATTATTTGATCCATAATTGTCACTCGACTTGCTAGAGTAGCAATCAAAGTGTTAATCAAGGTAAAAGGTGTTTAAATTTCTTTATGGGTTAGACAATCTAGTTATAATATGGAGGAGCTGGTTCTTAAGTGTTAACTTAAGTCGGGTTCTTTTAATCCTTTACGCGATTTCTGGAAGACTATGTGTGAATCATATTTCATCGTGCCTATTCAAGAACTAGAGACGATTGTAGAGTTGCTTTGTGTTAATAATAAGGAAGAATTGATTCACTTGAGGCTGTTTCTCGGTGTTCTATAATCAGCTTAGTGAATTTTATCATTGGACTACAATTATATTGATGATCATGATCTGGCAATAAATAATTATGACTTGCAATTAGGAAGTCTTTCGAAATTGATATTTTTCTAAAACCAAATTTCGTTTTTATTACTTATTTTTCTTTGATAAATCCAAATTATTTTATTTTTATCACAAAAAATAGAAGGATCATTTAATTCCTGTGGGATCGATCCTTCTTTCGTTACTACAAAAATCATTACATTTCTATGTTGGGAAAGTAGGAATTAATTTGATGATTTCAACACCCGATTAAATATTACAAATGTTAAAAACAACACATCTTTAAAATACCAACTTCTAACTTGTATTTTGAATCTTACAGAAATAAGACATTTTGGACTATTTGACATTTCATAAAATGTATACATTTTGTTCTTAATTTTACAAGCCCAACAAAATATTTCATTAAATATATATATTTGATAAAAATATTTTATTGGAAATAACTTAAATTAATGCTTTTAACAGAATTAAAATTCATATTTTTATCACTCTCATTCCTTCACGTTATTAATATAATTATGATATAATTTTAAGACCAAAATTGCAATCTTATTTTAGAATAGGAATCAACATAAACTTTTTTATTTTCGGCTGAAGCTAAAGTATATGAGTCAAGTGGATTAGATTTTAAACAATTTGTTGTATTTTGGTTTGTAATCCAATCAAAATTAATTGTACCAATCAGGTGTATTAGCTTCTCTATTATTTTCATTTAGTATTTGTTAACTTCTTTATTAGGTTCCTCTCCATATCCATAACTTCATTATTAATTTTTATATACTATTTGTCAGCTTCACTATTAGTTTTTAAACTTTGAGTTCAAGTCTTTTATTATAAATAACTAAGAAAGTTTAGATTTTGTTCATTTCCCCGATAATGATGTTAAAACCATCAAAGTTAATTCTTATTTTCTTTATTGAATTTATTATAATTAACTTACTCAAGTATAACACATGGTTATTTACTCCAGGTTACGTCTTCGTTGACATTGCAGCATTTAAGCTTGGCACATATCATTTTTTTTTGTACTCATCATTCAAGTTATAATATATATGTATAAATGTTGGTATCTCCACGTTTCAACTCCAATTACAAAATCGCTCAATGACATTTTACTTCTTTAATCGAAACTGAAAATAGGATCTCAAGAATCAATTTCAATTAAATGATGTAACATAGTTGCATGCAGTCCTATGCACAACTTGAACGATGATTTTATTTAAAAATGTCAATAAGAAAACAAACAAATTACATCACTTGAAATAATATCTTAAGGAACTTATCTAATTTTAGAGTTATATCAAATTAAGTATCAATTTGTAATTTTTTTTTTAGATACTATATTTCTGTTTGTATTTCATTGAGGGATCACCTAGTTAGATTCCATTTAAAGTTGCTAGCATGGTATTGACATGAGAATTGGGGATGGAATATTCACCATATTAATGTCATGTCAACATACATATAAAAACCACATCATCTTATTTTAAATTACAAGGGATTATTGAACTTTGTTAATTTGTTTCAAAAAGGTACTAAACTTTTATATAAAAATTTATTATAATGAACAATTAAATTTTAATTCATACATACTCATATTTTTCACTAAATTAAGACTTAAAATTAGTATTTCACCATGCTTTGCTTGTTATCTAACAAATAACATTATGATATTTTTCTTATAATCAATAATTTACACTTATTTTTATATATACATGAAAAACATAGATTGCAAAAAACTTACAAGATAAAAAATATCAATAATGAAAAATTATTTCCTAGTCTAATATGGAAATGAAATAAATTTTCATAAAAATGTGATTTATTTTGTTTAATTTTTAAAAAATTTATGACCAAAAGCAAATATCTAAGGTATAAACTAAAGAACAAAAAAGTATATCATTTATTTTGATGGATTGTTATAGTATGAAAATGAAAAATGCCAATGAAGAATTGGAAAAAAAGAAAAGATACCACAGGAAGTCACCACAAATACCATCCGACAGTACTAAATTGTAGAAAGATTTAAAACAGCATAACTAATGGATTGGGATGAAGAAAGATATTGTAGAATATATTGTTGGATGTTTGACTTATCAATAAGTTGGGACAGAGCATCATATCCTAATTAGATTACTTAATCCACTACAAATACTAGTATAAAGTTAGCTTGTATGTCTTGTACTATTAACTTGAAGATCATATGGTTTCTCATGCATTATTTCTTAAGTTAACAAATGTATTAAAATTAAGTTTTGATATTTTTTACTAATTTGTTTTTCCTATGCCCTTACCTAAAATGAAGTAACTAGGGATCGACATGAATCTCATGTGGACTCTTAAGCTAAACATCAAGCCAAATGGTAGAAAACTTATCACTGCTTTACTATTCCCTGACAAAAAAAGAAAGAGAGGCAATATGCAAGACATCTTTTGAATGGAGTGCACAAAAAGAAAGAACTACGATAAGAAATGACTGCAAAATGTATTCAAATAAGCAAAGAACATAAACTATGTGATAAAGTGTAAATGGTTTACTTATATTTATGCTTTTGAAATAGGTTGATATCTGAATTATAACAAGTAAGAAATCAAATTTTGGCATGAATGGTAGAATTGTAGGACGTTTTCATGTTACATTTAGATTGATTAATTTTGTTTGCTACCATTCCATTATGATTTATGAACATTGGATTAATAAAGTTGAATATAAAGTGAATGGTTTTTGAATTGCAAGAGTTTACATATGTGTTCTTTAAAATGTTTTCTACTCAAGGATGATAAAGAGTTTAAGTGTGGGGGAATTGATGCATGCATATTTTACATATATTCTTTAGTATTTTAAGCATATTTTTGGATGCAAGTAATGCATTAATCTTTTGTTTTGTATGATATTACAAGAAGATTAAAGGTAAAGAATCTTTGGAGGAAATGGAACTAAAAACAATACAATTTGAAGGAAACTTTCACAGGAGGAATCCCTTTGGACAAGCCTTAAGCAAGGACAAGATCGTGCATAGACGGACACTAGATTCTATTTTACGGAATGGAAGAGTTGACTTTTTAGCTAGATGTTTGACCCATGTTTTCACTGACTTAGGCATGATTGATTGGAGCCATTTACTATGTAATATAAGAACTTAAGTCTTATTTTTACCCCAACGCCTTGGAATTATTATTTTCTATTTTATTTAGATTAGGATTGTGATTTAGGGTTTTATATATACACTGCAATAATTGTAAACAGGGGAACTTTCTCTTCTGTATTTTTAGCAAATTTAGATTTTATTTGTATTTATTCTTTTAGGACGAAAACTAATTTTATTTGTTGATAAAGGCTAATTTAAGATTTATTTCATTATAGTATGAGATCAACTAAATCTTACCATTTTTTTCTTTTAATTTCTTTATATTATGCTGTTTTTTTGTTTTTCATCTTCCTATTATCTTACTTATGATTCAATCTCGCTAATTAATCATAAAGCTAGGTAATATATAGTTAGCTAAGTAATTTAAATCCATAAATGTTTGAATTAATTTAAAATTAATAATTATAGTACATCTCATGAAGAAATTGCATAAAAACTTTAAATAAATCACGTAGATGAGTTTGTTGATTGGAATCAGATCTCTTTCATTATAATGCTATCGATAAATTAAATCTTTAAGACATATCCTTGAGATTTTTTTTATTGGTAATGGTTAATTATCAAATATCTTATACTAGATTTACAATTAATGAAAAATTGATTATCTTTGATAATTATAATTAGTTTATAAGTCTTCGCATCTATAACCATGTTGGGCTTAAATTCAAAAATTTTAAATTAGTTTAATTAAATTAGAATTTTTTTGAAGCATTAATCACCTAATTAAATTTTAATTAATAGTTAATAATTATTAAAAGCCACTATTAAAAATAATAATAGTTATTAAATGAGGAAGGGGAGCAGTTTTCATAGAGTAACGGGACATAGGGAAGTGAGCAGAGGTTATTCTAATTACACAGTGGGTGACACTTAGCAGTTTTCTTCATTGGAGTTCATATAAAATGAAAAAGAAGAATTAAAGGAAAGGGGATCATGACAGAATCAATAAGCAAATTCTTTCAAAGTTTCAAGCTTCAATAGCATTTTATTGTTCATGTTCATATACTTAGTTTTCTTCATTTTCCTGCCTTTTTCCTTATGTTAATACACCATCATTCATCATTAATTATAAAGCAAATTACCTTTTCATTTACTTCTGTTCTTAGCTTATGTTTTCAAGCTTTATTTTACTATTCCTAAAGCTTTTTACATCAGACCATTTAATTATGTTCAAGTAAATTGTCAAATGAGCTTGAGGAATCATAATCGTAGATGTATTTATTGAGGTTTAACCTCTGACACGCAGCATTAATTATTTTCAAATTCGTGCCAAACAAACCAATATGATGATAATGAACCAAGATAATAACATTGGTCGAGAAGTTTTCCCATATTGATTTTTACTTTTAAAATTTGCTTTGGTTTATTTTCAATTTATTTTTAGTTTCCAAAAATTGCCCTTTAATTTATTTTATTTTCTCTGGTTTTAAGACTCGCTTAGGAAATATCAATTCCTTGTGGATTCGACTCGTTCACCACTCCATTACAAAATAATACAAAATAATTAGTTTTGTAGCGAGAAATAATTTGGTGGATTTGACAACTATCAAACATCATCTAAGGGCTTGTGATATTTGATCTTGAATTGAAAGTTGAAGTTGATGAACACCTTAATGAATATGAAGCCCAACTTATGAACTTGAAGAGACTTTAAGCTTGTTACTTCATTTCTAAATATGGAATGTCTCGAATGATGAGAGAGATTCTATTTATAATAAAAGATAAATACTCTCACTAGCTACAACTATGCCTTAAATCTCATAATTTCTGCCCAAAATTTGATTTTGTATCCAAGTAGTCTAACTTCTATTTGAATTATTTAAGATCTGGCTAGATTTAATATGTCATGTTGCGTTGTTGACGTGGAGGCTGATGTGTCATATGTGGCTTCCAAGTTAATGTTATATCAGTTAGAAGTTTTACATTTTTATTTCAAATCTAAGGAATTTTACATTTTGTTTCAAATTTATTTAATTGCTATTTTTATATTTTAAACATTTATAAATAAAATTGAGTCAAATAATTATTTTATTTTAAATGTAATGTGAGCTAAAAATATGCATTACTTGAATGAAATATATTATTAAAATAAGCGAATGTAAAAATTTAAATTAAAATTATTTTTTCATGATTCTAATTTGATTTTTTAAAATTTATCTCATTTCATATTATTTATTTGAACTAAATTGTTCAAAATTATATCAATTAGATTGTTCAAAATTTATATCATTTTAAATTATTATTTTTATGATTGTAATTATTAAATGCCTTTAAAATAAAGATAACCTAATACTCACCTAAGGAAGTATAATTGATAAAAAAAATTATCAAATTTATGACATTATTTAATTCAATGAAATATTAAGATTACTAAATATAGATGAGTATTAACCTTTAAATATGAAAATATGATTCTTTAATTTTTTTTTAACTGAACCTTTTATATTTAAATAGTACAACTACATTACTAAAATCATATTATACATGCATACATACATGCATGCATGTATACATACAATATTATACATGCATATATACATACATACATGCATATATATATATAATTTCATGAATTTATCAATTATGCTATTTAGTTTTGAAACCAAGTAAACTAATAATTTATTTAGTCCAATTGATAAAAAACAATAAATGTTATTCCAATTTTCTAACATTCAATTGTTTTAGTCATATATTTTTACAAAATTATATTTATGATTAAAAAATTATTAGCGTAATTATATATTTATTTATTTAAAATATAAAAATAATAGTTGGATATATTTGATACAAAATATAAAGTTGTAGCTAAATTTGAAATAAAATTACAAGTTTTTAGTTGACATGACACTAACTTGGGAGTCACATATGCTACATCAACCTCCAAGCCAACAAAACCTCAAATCATATTGAATCTAGCTAGATTTGAAATAACTTGAAAATAAGCAAGACTATTTTGATATAAAATCAAGGTTTAGTGAAAAGTATTTATCCCTTATAATAATGTGTGAAAACTAGCTGATAAAATTGAATCTTTAATAGTATTCTTACCACTTTTAAGTGATAGTTACAAGAATGGATCAACTTATATCAGGATAATTATTACTTTCATAATTGTTTGAAAAATATTTATTTAATTGATTATTAAAATAATTTAATTTTAAATAATAAGCTAAATAATTTGATTGATTTAAACTCAATTTGTTCTATTAGATTAAAATAATAATCTAATCTAATTATTTTAGAGAAAAACATATTTAGTCAATTGATCTAAGCATATATTCTATTTATTAAATTGAAATAATTATTAAATTTAATAATTTTATACATCAAAAATATATTTAACCGATGTACAAGTTTATTTAAAATTTTGGTTTGTATAACCTCCTCAATATTG
The DNA here is from genome assembly GCA_948192965.1 of Dalechampia spathulata. Taxonomy (NCBI): domain Eukaryota; kingdom Viridiplantae; phylum Streptophyta; class Magnoliopsida; order Malpighiales; family Euphorbiaceae; genus Dalechampia; species Dalechampia spathulata. Next base: position 3,292 of record CANYBF011844985.1, on the reverse strand, counting down.
ACTAAAATCAACTTCATCAAATACTGAGAAAACGATAGTAGAATTTGTTTTTCATAACAATGCAATTACTTATATTATTATGCTTATGGCTACTTTCTTTTGGTTTACGTAAGAATACTTACAAGACTACAAAAATTAATAATTTTAGTATAAAAATATGATTATCGTTATAATTCTAATGGATCCATACCTGAAATTATGAGAGTCTACAATTCCATAATAGGAATTTTTTATTTAGATGTATATGTTGGAGATAATACACGTAAATTGAAGAGTTTAACATTAGTAAATAATACACATAGGCATATCTATTGTTCAAGTTAGGCTTGCTTCACTACAATAAGACTGTGAACTACATGCACCCCATCTCTCCATGTTATATGCCCATAAGAATAATACTTGTCATCAGGGTCTTGTATAATTATTGTTACGTTGAAACTTTTCTCTTCATTGAGGTTGTTGAACGTCAAATTCATCGGGGAGACCGTAACCAATGTTGAATCTGGACATCTGACCTCAACTTGATACGTGCCTGCAGTCCCTACATTCTTTAAAGTTCTAACTAATGTTGTCTGATTTTTGAGCTTTGGAAGCAGCTAAAATGTTGATTCCTGGAGCAGTGATATCAGGCTGCAAAATTTTATTGGCAAATTAGATATTTCTTTAAGAAACTTTAACTACACTGTTTGCAATGGAAACTGCACCTTAAGGATTTCTGGGGTAATTGGATTAGGTCCCACTGATGAAAAGTAGCCCATGAGAGGTGCATCAACTTGTCCAACTTCTGTGCCACCCATTATAGAAGCTGTAGGTGACCTGATAGAAAAGAATAAAGAAAAACGATAGCTATGAATTGGTGAAGAAAGGTTTCTGAATCTTTTTAGATCAAGTCAAGGGGTTTACTGTGTGCTTCTTATATAATTTAGAACGGGTTGGCCATCATCTAAACAAATAACAGCAGTAGGAACAAAATGAGCGTGAATCCTTTTAGTGGTAGTCTTGGTGCTAGGAACAATCATCCCAAGGCCACCAGCATCAGCAACAGCCTGGCTCTTCTCCAGATCATGAGCAATGCCTGGTTCACAGTATACAATACTTCCATTTACCTTGTTTGGATCAAGGCATCCACTAAAACAAAATCGTCTGTAGAAAAAATAACTATGAGAAATTAAGGCGAAGTAGTGAGGAGAAGTTTTATAAGTATAATGATTTGAATCAATCTGCTTACGAATAATTCTTAGAGTCCGTGGGGTCCTTAGCATCCAAAGCGTAAATCAACTTTTGAGGACCTGAGGTGTTGGTTACTAAACTCAGGCCCTGTCAATGACCATTGAATAAAACTCAAATCAGTCATATGGGACAACTAATTTAATTTAGGGGAAATTCTTGTATGACTTATGTGTGTGTGTGCATATATATAAAGAAATAAAACCAAACCTCGAATCTCTGTCCATTTCCAAGGATCGCATCAGAGGAAAAGGTGCGATCAATTGTACTAGCTGCAACGGTCGTAATCCAAGGTGCAAAATTCTCAATACTACTCTCCCTAGGGCCACTGTTGCCACCTGAGCAAATGACAGGTATTCCTTTACTAACAGCAAGAAAAGCTCCAATGGAAACGGCATGCTGAAAGTAATCCCTGGGTACTTCGGATCCGATTGAAACGGATAGAATGTCAACACCATCATTAATAGCAGCCTCAAAGGCATCCAATATATCAGCATCATAACATCCACCCCAACAAACTTTGTAGGAAGCAAGTCTAGCGTTAGGTGCTCCTCCCTTGGCAGTTCCCATGGCTGATCCTAAAAATTCTGCATTAGGGACAAAACTGCCCCCAGCTGTGGAAAGATAGTGTGTGCCATGACCATTTGTATCTCTAGCGGTTTCATAAGAAGCATTAAGAGGAAGGGGCAGATGATGTGCAGCTGCGTAGCCCTTGTTGAAGTAAGTGGCTCCAATTAGCTTATTGTTGCAGGTAACACTATCATTTGTATTACAACTTCCGGTCCAATTACTCTTACTCGGAATAGGTCCTATCCCTTTATCATTGAAGCTTGCATGTATACTCCTATAATGTCAGAATTTATGTTTTCAATATTTTGAGAAATATCAGGTTGAATTTTTTAAAATTCGTGTATCCCTAAATTTCATTTATATCCTTCCTTTTACATTTTATTATTTTTCTTCTTTTATTTATTCTTTTTTATGAATTTATATTTATTTTGATGATTTTATTGTTTTATTATTTTTGTTGTATTATATTGTATACTTTGGTAGATAAGTTTATATAATAATATGTACTATTTGTTAGATATATTTATTTATCATATATGCCGATTTTGATGATTTTATTCTTTTATTATTATTTTTGTTACTGTATTATTTGTTATATTTAGATAGATAAATTTATTTGTTATATATACTAAATAAATTTATACTCTTTTTTTATCATATATAAATAGTATATAAATATTATGTCTTATTTGAGTAGATAAATATAATAAATAAATTTATCTGTTATATATACTATTTTTTAATCATTTTTTTGCTTTATTTCTATTTTTTTATTGTTTTATATGATATAATTTAATATATAAATTTATCTATCAATATATATCATATAGTAGATAAATTTTTTATTATTTTATTATTATTTTTGTTATTATCTTATATGACATATCTTGATAGATAAATTTATCTACCATATATACTAATTGATAGATATATATTTACCATATATACTTTATGATATATATTTAACATATATACCTTGTAATATTTATCATATATTAAAATTTAAAAAAATTAAAGAATAAAACTATAAAAAGTTAACTAATATATTTTTAAAATAAAAAATGAATATTATTAATCTAAAATATGTTTTGTGTTGAGTGTTTTATTGTGCTGGTCGAATTCCAACGACTACTAGATTCTGGCAGCCAGTGATAAGTGGGAATAATAGTGGCCGGTTGACTAGTGGTAGTGGTGGCTAGTATTTTTATTATTAAGTGTAATTTTAGATATTAATTTTATCTTTGATTAAATTTAACAATTTCTAAAAAAATTAATATTTTCCAACTTTTTCTATAATGATTTTGGTAAATATGATATTTGGCAAATTATCCTCTTCACATGATGCATGTAAAACCTGTTGAAATAATAAACTTGTTAGGTGAGGTTTTGAAATTATGTTGTATGGTGTGTTAGGTGAAGTTTGAAAATTGTGTTGTTTGGTGAGGTTTGAAAATTGTATTGTTTGGTGAGGTTTGAAAATTGTATTGTATGGTGT
>CANYBF011844744.1:0-15903 GCA_948192965.1 Dalechampia spathulata | reverse complement strand
ATGATGATTGTATGTTATGCATGTATTTAGTATGGTTATGCTTGTGATGCATGTTATGATGTTTAGTATGTTTGATATGCATGACATTATGTTATGATGTTTAGTATGTTGAATGTTGATATGTTTAGCATGTTATGATTTGTACGCTGATGTTGATGTATGATTGCATGTTGATTTGACTTTGCATGTAGTGTTTGTTTTTTGTGCATTTGTGCTTTTTTACGTCTGGTGATGAGCTTTGAAGGATTCTGATTTGGTGGACTGGAGCGTAGGCCCGGGACTCAATCGAGTCCCTAATCCGGTAGATCCTGAGGAGACAGACGTGCATGGAATTCTGGAGCTCATGAAGACTATTTTGTTATTATTGCTTTCATTCATTTGGTCGGGTTGTATTAAATACCCGAGTCATTTTATTTTTGGTCGGGTTGTATTAAATACCCGAGATGCCTTTATTTCTGTTTTTATTTCTGCTTTATTTCTGCTTTATGTTTTGCTTTTACCGCTTTCATATCTGCTTTGTGTCTCTTGCTTCCCTATGCCATGAAACTGGACTTAAGTGAACATCAACCTAACTACGTGCGATGTGGCTTTCATTAAAACCGGGTAAAGTGAATATGATAATACGGAATACGAATAAAATTGAAATGCCGAACCCAATCTCTGAAGAAATTCGGGCTGCTTTCCCTCAGCAGGAAGGCTCGGGTTTTATTTTTCCTGGCTTGTTTTAGTTTCTCAATTGAGTTGACTAGATAAGCAGGGTGGCGACTCCACACCATTTATTTCTCGACGCGATCTATCTAGGTCCTGTAATTATCCATGGGATCTATACTTTCGAGAGCAAGCACCACGGCATTTCACGCCGAACAACGTGCTGCACTCCCATGTCCGGGATATGCTACTCTCACAGTGGCGACTCCACTAGGGATACCGATCTTGACATTTCTATTCAAAAGATTCTGTATTATCATATTCACTTATCTGATTTTAATGAAAGCATTTCATTTACTTATCTAGGTTGCTAGTTTCACGACCATTGCATCTTTCCACTTGGTCCCTTTAACCCCAACGTGCTAGGTCATTTGGGTGGCTCATGTACTTCTTAGTCTTGGGGCCCTATGACTGGCATACGTCACTCACTACCTGGTACTGTAGACCGCCTATATCTGTGATTGGATGGTGCAAGGTACACTTAGAAGTGGGAACCTTTTAGACCAAACCGAAAAGGACTTACACACAGCATGATTGTAACCCTAGATACAATTTTCCACTAGGACCCGTGTCATATTGCTTATGTTTTGATCAAAGCTGAACCAAATGTGTTTTGTTTAAACCTTAAAATAAAACCTTACCCGTTTCATCATGATTTGAACTCGAGGGTAGGTTCATTTTATTTCGGGTTTAACCTTAACACATTCTCACATCTCACGCACCAAAACATGCCAAATTTGCATCAATTGTGAGCCAACGCTCATTTGACAAATGAATCCATCAATTATGAGTCAACACTCATTTGGTGGAATAACCCAATGATTAAGTTAAACCTTGAACAAAACCATGTTCATTTGAATTCCCGAAGATTCATGAAAGGAACACGTTCATTTTGTTCAGGGATTAACTTTATCATTCCGAGCTCATACTACGATCCTGTCAAAATTGTTGGAATTGTAAGCCAACACTTGTTTCCAACAGACTTACCAATTGTGAACCAACGTTCATTTGGTAAGATTTTGACATAACCCGACTTATCCGAATCCGGTTCAGCTTGATCACATGATACGCTGCATTCATGCATGAGTGTCTTTACGCATCTGGAGATTCAATTGAAACTCCGGACGAGAGCCCACCTAGGAAAATTGACTGGCCAAATGTCCGTGGTGATATAAGGTTTGAACGGAGGGAGGCATGATTATTTATACCCTGCTCTAACCGTTTCGTGTTTTCTGTCAAACACGCATACACGCATTATCTCTGACAAATTTCGTGACAGCCATAACATTATGTTATTTATAGATAGCATCTTAGGACATCCATACATCCTATGTGATGCATTCCTCATCCATTCATGCAAATGCATTCTGGCATATCTAGAAGCATCATGCTGATATATTTCTTTGCAGATTGCATCATAGGCACTCCTTGGACTAGAGATCCTCAAGGAAGATTAGTACAAGCTGAGATTCCCATTCTGTCTACATCAACTTCTGCATTATCATCATCTGCATTAGCACCCATTCCAGAAATGGCACAGTCTACTGCACCTGACATAGAAGAGATTGTTTCACGGGTCACAGAACAGATGCTTTGGGGGGATTTTATGAGTAAACTACATGATCAAATCGGCAAGTTCATGGCCGAGAAATGGACCAAATTATAGATGGGTGTCGGAGGTTCGTCTGGGAACCGTAATGCCAAAGATTTGGCTACTGAAGGCCATACTACTGCTACCACTACCACCAAGAAGGGGAAGAAGGTGGTCATCGATGATCCTTGTAACGACTACATTGATTTGGAGGATGCTATTCCCAAACTTTTGGAGACCATAACTACTGATGCTGCTAAATCAGATTGGGCATAGGCCATTGATCAGAAACTGGGGCATTTTCAGAGCCTTTTAAAACAGCAAGGTATGCTGTTAGACCTCGGTGTGGATGACGAGTTTGCTGTGGATACTATCAAGCACCTTCCCGATAACTTCAAGATGCTGGATTTACCCAAGTTTAGCGGTAAGGGTGATCTGAGGACCCATCTCAACCAGTTTCTGATCTCGATGAGTACAGTGTCGGTACAGAATGAGATGGTACCGAGATTCTTTCCACTTTCTTTAACCGGTGCTGCTATGACGTGGTATCATGCTTTGGATAAACAAACTCGGGGTAGTTGGAAGAATCTATGTGAGGCGTTTTGTGCACAATATGGGTTCAACACTACAGTGGAGACTACATTAGCCACGTTGGAGATGGTTAAGCAAAAGGCTAATGAATCTTTTTTGGATTACTTCACCCGATGGATGAACATGGCTACTTTGCTGAAGGCCAAGCCGATGAAATCTGATATGATAGCGAAGTTGGTTGCTGGTACATTGTCGGTTTACATGGAGAAGATGCATTTTCATACATACCACGATTATAGTGATGTTCACGCGTTGGGGCTGAAGGTAGATCAAGCTGAAGCTGAAAAGAAGAAGGATGTTCCGACTGTACGGAAATTCTCATCAGGGGGTGTTTCTAGGCCCCAATTTGTTGCTCAGCCAGAAAAGAAAGTTATGGAAGTAAACAGTGTCGAACAGCCGAGGAAGTTTTCGAATTTAGGTGTTTCGATGTCTAAAATCTTTAGCAAGCTATAGAAGGAAGGTTTGATTGTTCCATTTCTAGCTAGGAGTAGGCCTATGGCGGCAGGTGCTGATAAGAGCTTGTTCTGTCAATTTCATCAGAATCACGGTCACGATACCAATAATTGCAGACTGCTAAGGATCAGAATTCAGGATCTGATTGACTCGAGAAAGATTGTAGACCCGGAGAAGAGGGGTTCCAGTACCAGAAAGAACACGCTGCCGAATTACAGTAAGTCATCGAATACTCGTGTGATTTTGAGAGACAGATGTTGGTCTGAGGAAGAAATTATTAGGAATGTAACAGTGATTGCTGAATCTGAGGAGGTTAAAGCTGCTAGACTGATGGCTGAAGCTGCACTAATTCGGGACTTTCAGAATTCCCGTAAGATGAACTCTGGTGTTGACACTGCTGCTGTACTTGTAATAGACCCATTTTTGGATTCTGATGAGTTGGAAGTGGATGAGGAGCTAGTTCTGGAGCATATTTTTGATCCGTTCAGGGAGGATGATTCAAAGATAGATGATTCTGCTCTGTCTAAACATGACCAAGTAAACAGTTCGAGGGATGAGGCTGCTCTAAAGAACTCTGATTCAGGAACATGGGTTTCTCGGGTTGCATCATCAACCCAGAAGATCCATATCTCAAAGGAAGATGAGTCTGCTCTTTTTACCACTAATCATGTTACCCAGAGTGGTCGGGTGTATCAGCCAGAAGAGGTACAGCAGAAAGTAAGCGGAAAAGGGGTCAAGGCTGCACTCCCAACCAAGAGTAGTTTGGTTTTAGAGCAGCTGAAGTGTACTAACGCGAACGTCAGTCTGTGGCAGTTATTGATGTGTTCTGATGAGCATCAAAAGGCGCTGGTAGAGGCCTTATCCGCTGTTACTATTTTAGCAACAATGCTTCCTACAGATGTGGTTAGTCTGTTCAGTAAGGAGCCGGTGGCAGAAGTTATGCAGATAGGGATGACTAGTGGTAAGGACTCTGTGACATTTTTTGATGAAGATCTGCCTACAGATGGGTCATTGCACAATAGAGCCTTATTCATTTCGATTGAGATTCTGGGCAAAAATACCTCCTGTGTTATGATCGACGATGGATCTGCCATCAACGCATGTCCTTATAGAATGCTGAATACTTTGGGCATACGTGAGGAGGACTTAGTGGCTTCGAATGTCATCATACGGGCGTATGATAATTCCAAGCGGAAAGTTTTTGGATCATTCACTGCTGTAGTCACTGTCGGATCTATCCAGTCTGTAGTGGAGTTTACCGTGCTGGACATTCTGGTCACATTTGCCATGCTGCTTGGCCGACCATGGTTCCATCCACTGAGGGGTATCCCTTCCACTGTGCATCAGAAGATCAAGTTCCCTACTGATACAGGGATCGTTACTATTCCAGTGGCATCTGATTTGGTAGTGTCTTCTTTGTCCATGGGTTTCCCTGAGTTAAGTGGATTTCAGCTCTCCACAATCTACGAAGATGAGGTTAGTGCATTCATTGCTTCCGAATTTGCCAAGATGGGATTCTTACCTGGAGCTAGACTTGGACGTCATCAACAGGGTATGCCAAAACCTATCCCTTACACTTGGCAGATACAGACAAAGTTCGGGTTAGGCTTTAATCTGAAAACTATGGAGGGCAGAAAGGGACAAGACATTGTGTTTGTGAAGGAGGCCGTTACTACTAAGAAGGGATCCGATGGCCTGACTGTTAAGGCATTACTGTTGGCTGATGTGGAGAGCATGATTCTCGGCAGGTCACTGTACTGAAAGCTACTATTGTTGATAAAGGCAAGGCTATAGTGTTTGAAGATGGTTCAAGTCAGTCTGTTGGCAATACTGATGAGATTATTAAGCAGATTGATGACGTTGATGAACTTGACATGTCTTTTATCTTTGAGGATGATGTAACTCTCAACAAAGTTAATGCAATAAGATCAGATTTTGCTTACTTGTGTGATCTTTATTTTGATTCTAGCATGCATATACATCATAATGACATGAGCATATTTGATATCGATGCTGCATCCATATATGCATTTAACTTGGGCACTGAAATAGATCCATGATTAATCAATCTGTCTGATACCTTGACCGTTAACGAGAGAAAAGAAATAGATTCTGTACTGAAAAAACATGAAAGGGCTTTTGCTTGGTCGTATGAGGACATGCCAGGGGTTGACAGACAGATAGCAGAGCACCAAATTCTGACATTCCCCGAGGTTAGGCTAGTGAAGCAGAAGTTGAGATGTCTCAGACCGGAATGGGCGCAGAAAGTGAAAGAGGACATCACCAAATAGATTGCTGCTAATTTTCTCAAGGTAGTGGAGTATCCTACATGGCTAGCTAATGTGGTGCCGGTAGCCAAGAAAGATGGAAGGGTCAGGGTATACGTTGATTACAGAGATTTGAATAAGTCATCGCCGAAGGATGACTTCCCGCTTCTGCATATTGATGTTCTAATAGACAGTGCAGTAGCCAGTGCCATGCAGTCATTTATAGATAGGTTTTTGGGGTACAATTAGATCTTGATGGCGACTGTAGACAAGATCAAGACTGCCTTCATTACAGAGTGGGGTACGTACTGTTACAAGGTGATGCCCTTTGGCCTGAAGAACGCTGGTGCTACTTATCAGCGGGCAGCTACCACTCTACTGCACGACATGATGCATAAGGAAGTGGAAGTCTATGTGGATGACATGATGGTTAAATCCCTGACTCGGGAGTCTCATGTTGAAGCGCTTGATAAGTTTCTCACTAGAGCTGAGAGATACAATCTGAGACTAAACCCGAAGAAGTCTGTGTTCGGGGTGATGTCAGGAAAGCTGTTGGGACACATGGTCAGTAATAGGGGAATAGAAGTCGATCCTGACAAAATCAAAGCCATTCAGGAAATGCCAGCTCCTAAAACTGAGAAGGAGGTGTGAGGATTTCTGGGAAAATATAGTATATCAGCTGGTTTATTGTAAAGCTCACCATAGTAAGTGAGCCTATTTTCAATTTGTTAAGAAAGAAGCAACCGACCGTGTGGGATGAAAACTGCCAGAAAGCCTTCGAAGCAATTAAAAAGTATCTGATAGCGCCTCCAATTCTACAGGCGCCAAAAGCTGGTATTCCTCTGATCCTGTATTTGGCTATTGAAGAATCGTCTCTGGGGGCAATGATGGTTCAGGAAGACAAGGCCGGGATTGAACATGCGGTCTACTATCTCAGCAAAAAGCTCCTAGAAACTGAGGTGAAATATAGTCGGGTCGAGAAATTATGTCTAGCCATGGTATGGGTGACTCAGAGATTGAGGCACTACTTCCAGAGTTACAAAGTCTGGGTTATAACTAAAGATGACCCGATGCGCTATCTCTATAATGTGCCGTCACTGGTTGGGAAATTAGCAAAGTGGCTAGTTTGGCTGTCTGAATTTGACATCAAGTACGTGCCAAAGAAAGTGATTAAAGGTCGGGCAATAGCAGAATTCTTGGCACTACAACCTATGGAGGGAACTGATCATTGGGAACTTGAATTTCCTGATGAACATTTGGATATGATCATGCTGAACGGCTGGAAGATGTACTTTGATGGTGCTGTAAACAGACAGGGTGCTGGGATTGGTGTCATATTGGTTACTCCCTCAGGCGAAATTATTCCAATGGCGATGAAGCTGGAGTTTTCGATTACCAACAACATGGCGGAGTATGAAGCATGTATCCATGGTATCGAAGCCCTGATAGCTTTGAAAGTTAAAGATGTTGAGATTTATGGTGATTCGTTGCTAGTCGTTCAGCAGACTAAGGATGAATGGGAGGTTAAGGAAGAACGCTTGAAGCCCTATGCAGTTCACTTGAGGGGTTTACTTCGGATGTTTACTCGATGTCAATTCATCTATCTGCCACAGGGTTAGAATCAGATGGCTGATGCACTTGCAACGTTAGCATCTGTATGGGAAGGCCCGAAAGAGTCTCTGATGCGGCCATTGTCTCTGACGACATCTAGAGCTCCATGCCACTCATATCCGGTTGTGATGGTGACTGAAACATGTGAAAATGAGTGGTTTGCAGATATTCTGAGATTTTTGAAGGAAGGAAGCTACCCTGAGGGCACATCAAAGACTGATCAAAAAATGATCCGGTGGCTTGCATGTCAATATCTGTTATTTGGGGATGATTTGTACTGGAGAACAGCAGATGGACAGCATTTGCGCTATGCTACGAAGTCAGAAGCACAGAAGTTGATGGAGGATGTTCATGCTGGTCTGTGTGGTGCTCACATGAATGGGTATATTCTGTCCAAGAAGATTCTGAGGCAGGGTTTCTACTGGACTACCATGGAATCTGACTGCATTAAGTTTGTAAGATGCTGTAAGGAATGTCAGATTCATGGAGATCTTAAGCATATGCCTCCGACTGAGCTACAGAGTCTGACCTCACCGTGGCCTTTCTCGGCCTAGGGAATTGACATCATTGGTGAGATACACCCTCATGCTTCTAATGGGCATCATTTCATAGTTGTTGCCATTGACTACTTTTCCAAGTGGGTGGAAGCAGCTTCATTCAACAAGCTGGGGGCAGAACAGATGGCTCAGTTCATCGAAAGGGATATCATTTGCAGGTACAGAGTTCCTCATCATGTTGTAACTGACAACGGGGTACAGTTTCAAGGCAAAACTTGAGATTTGTTAGCAGCATATGGCATTGAGCATCACAAGTCCTCGCCTTATCAACCTCAGGCCAACGGCGCAGTTGAGGCTACAAATAAGAATATGAAGAAGATTTTGGCCAAGATGTCAGTGAGTTACAGAGACTGGTCTGAAAAACTACCATTGGCACTGTGGGGGTACAAAATGACAGCTAGGACGTCAATGGGAATGACTCCTTATTCTTTGGTGTACGGTATGGAAGCTGTCTTGCCAGTTGAGCTTGAAATGAAGAGTCTCAGAGGTGTCTTGGAAGCTGAGATTCCTAAGTTTGAATAGCATAGGGAAAGGTATGAACAGTTGGCTAGGATGGATGAATAGAGACTTCGAGCTCTCTTTCACATGCGGCTGTATTAGAAACGGATAGCCTGGGCCTTCAACAAGAAGCTGCATCTGGAAATACTGTAAGTGGGCGACTTAGTGTTGAAACAGTGCAGAACAGCAGTCTCTAATCCTTGGGGAAAGTTCCGACCAAACTGGGAAGGGCCTTTCGTCGTCAAGAAGATCCTGTCTAAGGGTGCTGTGAAGCTTACTGATATGGATGTCAATGAGTTCTCGGAACCCATCAACAGAGATCGGCTTAAGCTCTTTCATGTCTAACCCGCTGAGGTCTACTCGAGGTCTCAGGCAAAAGTTAGGGTTTCCTTTCTGAAAAAGGATACAGAATAAAAATGAAAAGCTCACTGAGTCGAAAACCCAAAAAGGCGGCTCAGGCAGAAGTTAGAGCAAAAATAAAAGAAAGCCCGCTGAACTGAAAACCCAAAAATGGGTGGTTTAGGCAAAAGTTAGGGCAGAGAGAGTCAGGATGATTAATGAGAAAACCGTTTATGGCTGATTAATCAAGACGGTTGGGGTGTTTGACAGATCAGTGCTCATTTAAAATGAATATGAAAATGCAACTTGATCATCTCATGTGTTAATGCTGTTATGATTTTTTATGCAAGTTTAGAATCTGAGTATAAGTTCATGCATTTAATCAAAATTCTGATCATTCTATCATTACAAATATATCCTAGTCCTGATTTCTTTTTCTGCAGTACAGCTCCCTATGATAATCTTCTCGAGCGTCGGGATTGAACTCCTGTTGTAGTATCGCTATCCATTGACGGTAATGGATGGAAACTTCAAAAAAGGCAGAGTTGCGGTACAATGCCATTTCCCTACGTGGCCATATCTGAACCAGGTGATTAAGAAACCTCTGTGTTAGACCTGCTCCCTTGAACATAGGCAGTCTGGCAGGTATGAGTTGTGGAGATCCGTACTGCCTGCACAAGCATGAAGGACCATAGAATGAGCATCTGAAGAGACCTGCCAGTGGTACACAGTCGGCGTAAGTGGATACTGTGACGCGCTCAATCCGCCACCAGGGACATGTCCACCTGACTCTGTCACCCGTCATCTAGGAGATATGATCATACCACTCTGTTATGCCAGAACCTGGATGCTCAAGGGATAACAGTCGTCATGACCAGAAACTACAAGGTGTGTACCAGTTCAGTCTGCCTGAAGAGATTGCCAGTAATCCCAGCTTCTCTTGTAACCAGATCTGAAAAAAGAAAAAGAAGAAAAAAGAAGAAAAGAGAAAAAAAGAAAAATAAGCTCGGTGAGTTGAAAACCTGAAAGGGCGACTCAGGCAAAAATTAGAGTGACTCACTGAATTGAATATCCAAGGGGGCAGTTCTGGAAAAAATTAGAGTCTAAATAAAAAATGCAATAAAACCCGATGAGCCAAAAACCTCGCATGAGGCGAATCATGCAAAAGTTAGGGTGTAGAATTCTTTCTTCTGAACTGTAAACCTGAAAAGGCGGTTTAGAATTTGTACCTGAAGCAGTAGGGGACTACCTCCCGAAAGGTCTCCACCAGTATATCACATCTCGTCCAGACCAAGCAGTGTCTCTGCCAGAATCAATGAGTATGGATCATGACCATCGGTCATCTGAGCTAAAACTGATAGTACTCGGTAATGTACGTCGTCCCTAGAATACATCAACAGGTATCGGCCCAGTATGCAGAACTGAATGACTCGGACCCATCCGGGACTAGAAGGGTCTTTCCTCTGATATGTCTCGACAATGCTGGTAGAGATGAACTCCTGATCCAGTGACAAATATGAACATGCCACTCTTGGTTGTAAGTCGAACAGAGAAACCATCTGCAGTACAATGTCAGTCTTGGAGATTTGAGGAGCTGCTAGTGGCATGTGATCTAGTGGGTATCCTCCCATAATAGCTCTGAATTCCTCTGGTAGAGGACACAGCTCGAAGTCCTGTATCCGGAAGACGTGATCAACTAGATCCCAGAAGCGGGCAGCAGTCCTCAAGAAGTTGTGGTCTATCCTCACTCGCAGCATGTAACCCAAAGGACTCCAGTTTCTTTCAGTTAGGTGCGGTCAACCCAGCCAAGAAGGCATCCAATGGATCTAACTGAGGAACAACGATGGTTAGTGCAGATGATGAGGAATGCAGGGTCCTCTTCCCCAGTACGGATCCAGAACCGTCATCTACGGCCTATCCAGGATGACAAAATTTTGGATTAGACTTGCATTCGTTCATTAGAACATTCATTCATGCATTCATATAAAGTTTTGTGCAGGTATTTCAGTTAAAGACAGTTGAAAAATCAAAATAAAGCCACTGAATAAAGAATTTTGTTCTGCCTCAAAAAATACAAAGTTCAAAAGTCCAAAAAATACAAGGAAAATAACTATTAGGCTAACGATCATCATCAGATCCTAAGCCTATGTCAGCCCGCAGGATGGCTACCTGTCACTCTAGGCGCTCAATGTCTGCTTGGGCCCTCTCCATCTCTGCCTCATGCTCTGCATGGGCTCTGGTCATCTCCACCTCATGCTGCTCTCTCTCAGTCTCATATCGGGCCCTCTCAGCCTCATGCTGGATCCTCATGTTACGGGCTTCTTGGCGGAGCTCGTGGCTGCTGTAAGTCCAGCCCATCTTGATGCCCTCCATCTGGTAAACCAGGCTCTCGTGATCTGCTCGTGGGACCTGTGGGCAAGTTAAGTCAGAATATTTGGGAGTGTTGAGCGAATCCAGAAAAATAAGTCAAGAGCATACTAGGGTACAGTCTGCAGGCGTGAACTCTAAGGGAAACAGAGCAAATGTGGATGCTATGTGGATGTAATCGCTCATATCCATGGCAGTCTGATGTACCTGATAGGTGGGAGGTCTGGTCAAGCTCCTAATCCTGTGGGCTGAAATGTCGTCTCCCTCTCCAGACCTGCCTCTCGGGCGGACTCTCCGAGTACGAGTAGTGGCTATCGAACTCGATGGTCTAGCATCAGTAGCGGAGGAGGAACCAGCTACAGGGCCCTGAGCCTGAGGTTCAACCCTCACAGCTGGCATAAGGCGTGTCTGAACAAACTGAGGGTAGTCCCCAGCCTCTGACAGCTCATCGATGTGCTCACCAGCCATAGCAACTCCTAACTCTCCTCGAAGCATGTGTACTCCCTAGAACATGCCAACTGGCGGATCAGCTGGGATCCTGCGTGACGCCATGCCCAGCTCATCTCCAAGTACCCTCTCCCAAGATACCACTTGCGGGACTCCGGGGACTCCATCAGTAGCCGAAGTTGGTCCTTCGCTCGAGCAGCACGCATGATGTCGGGCACCCTGTCCCCTTCCCATAGCCAGGAGAGGCAAACCTAAAAAATAGGTAACTGTCAGAAAACTGAATCAAGATTGTAGATTAACTTGTATTTTTTAATTGTAGGTACACTTACGGCATCCTCGGTAATGGTGCTTAGCCTGGCCCTGTGGAGGTCCAAGTCCCTAATAGCACCAGCCCTAGCACCGAACCAAATGCGGATAGCGAGGAATGGGAGATCACATGTCATCATGTCAATAGGTCCCCGGTAGAAATGGGTCCTGTAGGCATATAGCTGTAAAACAAATTCAAAAGTCAGCAAATTGTTAAAATCCAGAAAAAACCAGACAAACAAGGAACTCAGTCATGTACCTCGATGATGGGCCAGAATCCTATCAGCCGGCTGTGTCCGTGGCTGATCCTGTCCATCGCAGCATATAGGTACGCCAGAGCAGGAGTGCCCCAGTCATATCCCTGAACCCGGTCTAGATCATGGAGCATCGAGAGAACGCCTAACTCAGTGAACAAAGCAGTACCCAGAAAATACATCAAGAAGTTCCGGGTGTACTGGTCCTCCTCAACCCTGTCCTCTGGCTGCTGTCCGTACCAGCGACGATAGAGGATCTCGTAACTGATCCTCCTATCTCCCCTGGGCTGTGAGGCCACTCCGAGCAGTCCCTCTATGTAAGCCCGGTCCTGTATAGAAATATCCTGCATGGGCAACTCAGCACCGATGCATGGTACACCCGTCATCGCTGTGAAGATGGACGGGGTAATGGTAAACTCTCCTATCGGCAAGTGGAAGGTGTGCATGGTATCCCACCATCTCTCCAGCATGGCCGTCAGCACGGACAGTATGCTGCGGGTCTCTCCGCCAGCAAAACAGCTGAGTAGTGGGGTGAATTCTGTCAGGTCTACCCTCGCCCTCACAGCCACTGGAAGCTCCCTGTACCAGCGATAGATACCGGAAAAGTTCCCGGTAGTGGAGACGGCTCCTCGGGCCTATGTGCAGTAAGGATATCCGATAAGTATTTCTGACTAAGTTCTGATCCTAAGTTTGCATCCTAAAGCATGTTTCTATTCATTGCCTAACTCTGTTCATGCATTAAAGATTCTGAATTAATAAATTATAAGACAAGAATTAGAAGGCTTACCGATCTACTTGCCCGCTGGGACAAGTGCGTCTCGGAGCTCAATAGTAAAGGAATCCGATCTCCCCATGTCACACCGTAGTGTGGAGTCTCGGCACTCCTGTACCTCGAGGACTTGCATGGTCGTCGATCCGCCATTATAACACTACTGTAGTCTAGAGAACCTAAGCTAGGGGTGTTTGAGAGAGTGTAGGGAGTGTCTGAAATCTGAAAATGTGAGAAATGAAGTGAAAATGAGGGTTTTATGCATATATAGGACACATACCCGTTCGGGTATGTTTGGTGCCGATTCGGGTAAGTCACTTACCCGAACGGGTATATAGCTTACCCGAATCGACCATTGGCTTACCCGTTCGGGTATCTTCTTGGATTTGATTTTTTATGCTTGATTTAAGTGTTTTCAAGAATCCAGACGGTTCCAGGGGGGTCCCAGGATGATTCCCCAGCTCTCCAAAAGCTCTGAATCTTCGGTTTATAGGAAAATCGTGATCGTTTTCTCGCTGTTCTCCAATTCTATAATTCTGATTTCTGAATTCTAATTTCCGGTTCCTGATTTCTGATTTCTGTTTGAAAAGGAAGCCATGACTATTTTCTTTTCAAACTTTCTGACATTTTCTGATACAGGTTGATGGGACGCGCCGCTCCCATGCAGCTTTCCTCTCGCTAGATCGTGACTATTTAGGAGACGGCTTACAGCATACAGGTTGGTCAGGGTGAGGCTGCCCCTACGCAACTTTACAGGTTGGTCTGGATGAGTTAGGCTCCAACGCAACTTTGCTGTCTTCAAGCTGGTAAGATGAAATTACTCTTTACAGCTTGTTTCCTGCACGAGAGGTGCCTAGTGCATTCCTGCTAGGTCGTGACTGCCTAGAGGACCCTCTCTCTTGCTAGATCATGACTATCTAGGAGATCATGTCTGTCACGAGTTCATGAGAACCAGTTCTTTCATGTAACACTTTCTCGCTAGATCATGACTGTCTAGGAGATTATCCCTAGTACGAGTTTGTGAGAACCAGTTTTCTCATGTAACTCTCTCTCGCTAGATCATGACTGTCTAGGAGATCACTGTTTTTATTCCCCTGTGGAGTCTCATGCAATTTTTCTCGTTAGATCGGGGCCGTCTAGGAGATTCTTGTTGTTAATCCCCAGTGGATCCAGCAACTTCTGTCTTTTCACAGTTGGTAGGACGCGCCGCTCCTATGCAACTCCCTTTGTCTTAGTTGGTGAGATCATGATTATCTCATGTAACTATCTTTTTGTTCCCCCCAGTGGAGTTTGTTCTCAATATTCACCTTTTCATTTTCTGTTCTTTTCTCCCCAGTGGAGTTACTCTTGTTAGTCACTTTTGTTTTATTTTTCCCCAGTGGGTTTCCCCGCATTTATTCTTTTATTTCATTTTCACTTATCCCCAGTGGATTTTTCTTTCTCTAGTGTTTGCGTCTTGTTCTCGCTTGTTTAGGTGCTCTTCTTGATTCATGAAGAATTGCATGCTTTGAGCACATGTAGGTTCTTCTGAATCAGGGGGCAACTGTCACACCCTGAATTTTTGAGTCTCTCGGACTGATTAGGGCAAACCGGGTCTATCCCATCACTGTCTGGCCCTTACGGGTGTTCCCGGTTCACCCTGGTTTGGTTTGGAGGCTTGGTTTAGGGTTTGGCTAGGGTTTTTTAGGGTTTGAGGCTCTTACCCGTTCGGGTAAGTGAGGAACCCAATTCGGGTATGCTAGATACCCGATCGGGTATCTCACTTACCCGAATTGCCCTCTCCTCTTACCCGTTCGGGTAAGTGCTTCAGTTTGTTATAATTTGAATGGCAGTTACTTTTGGCGGGAGGAACACTTTTCTAGGGTTTTGAAAACTCATTTTTCTCTAAATTTTGATTAAGAACGCGAATTGGATTCATCATTTTAGCTCATAATTTGATTGAATTTGATTTGTTTTGATTGAAACAAGTTAGTATTTGATTAGTTTTAATTGAAAACATAAATTTCTTAGCATTTGATTATGTTTTGAGTTGTTCATTGTTGATTTAGATTGTCAAAGCTTGAAGTTGCTTAGGAGATTCAACAAAGGTAATCATCTATCACTTTTACTTTGTTATTTTGTTGTTTAGTTTGTTTTTCATTGAGTTTTGTTGAGTTTTGTTGAGTTTTGATTGATTTTGATTTGTTTGAATGTGTTAAATGTGAAATAATTTGAGAATAGTTCATGATATTGCTTGTTAATGATTCGGAGCTAATGAAAAATTAAATTGGAACATGTCTGTGCCTGATCTTACCCGTTCGGGTATGATCATGCATGTCTTACTCGTTCGGGTATCACATGTCATACCCGATCGGGTATAATCAAAAGTGATCAATAAATATTTTGTTTGCCGTGTTATGCTTGTTTGATTTCATGTGTTTTGGTATAGGTTACATGTTTAGGTGATGAGCATAGCTAGTGTTTTGATAATATGATGATAATAAAGCATGAATGTTGTATGTGTTTATATTGTTTAGTTGATGTTAGTAATGAATATAGATTGTGATTAGTATTGTCTAATGTATGATGCATGTTCGATGTATGTTGCTTGTTAATATAATTGTCTAATGCATGTTGCTTGTGAAGGTGATGAATGAATGTAATGTGTTTAGTTCATGTTTGGTATGAATTAATGTTGTATGTGTTTAGTTTGTGTTGTATGCATGAATGTTAATGTGTTAGTAATGATGATGTTGCCATTCATGTGTTAGTGTTATGATCATGTTTGTTATGTTTGTTACTATGTTAGTTTATGTTGCATGTGTTTAATACATGTTGTATGGTCAATGTGTTTAGGTTATAATATGCTTGATTAGGTTATGATGGTATGGTTAGTATTGTTTGATTGTTGTTAGTGATGTGTTTGTGTTGTTTAGATTGTGTTTTAGCATGTTTAATGTTGATCATGATTAGTATATGTTGTTAGTGTTGATTACATGTTTGGAAAATGATGATGTGTCTTTAGTATGCATGTTATGTTGTTTAGTCGTTATTGTTCACATGTTTTGTTAGCTCATGATACATGTTTGGTTGTCATGATTAGTATGATTGCATGTTTGATATGTTATGGTTCATGATATGATGTTATGTTTTAGTATTGCATGAT
>CANYBF011844640.1:0-21612 GCA_948192965.1 Dalechampia spathulata | reverse complement strand
CTTTTGTATTAGAATTGGCAGTATACTAAATGTATTGTGTAAGAATCCATGTATTCTTATATCCAGGGTTTTGTATTGATTATTTATATCTCTTTTTATTTGGATTTCTTATACGAGCATTAGAAGGTTAAAATCCCTTGTAGTATAATTATTGTTTTCCTGAGATGGGTGAGTGATAGTTATGCTATGGGATCATGTCATCATCCCTTGGGTCTTAGGTCAGGGTGTGACACACTGAGTATAAAACTCAGTGGTGCTAAGTAAACATAAGTCAAATACACAGGTAGAATTCAATACACAGCAAAACATCATGAGCACCATATCTCAAACATTTCAATCCATCAATAACACCATTATACAGACCGTCATAGTACACATTTCCAGTACATGCAATGCAAATGTAACATTGCCTGTCACTCTTCCTCCTCCTCATTTCACTCATTCACTCTTATTTTCCTATAATTATGCACATTCCTTTCACACATACTGGGTCCCTGTAGGTACCAGTACTCATCTCCCGAAGAAGGGCATATAAACATATGGTGCTTTGCACCCTTTTCCTACTGTAGGTCTCGAGACTCGTCTCCCTTTAAGGAGGGTAATGATCTATATGATTCCATTAGGAATCCCATCATTATTTGACCCAGTATACCCAGAGCTTATAGCTCTGCTCTCATCACTCTCCTTCCTTTTTCCTTCCTTAGCTCCATGCATGCCATACAAGCATTTATGCATGTTTAATTCATGAACTATCCTCATTTCAACATAGATAACTGATAACATGCATCAAACATCAACATACCAATAAGAAACATCATTTCTAGACCTTCCTTAGGTCTCAAGGCAAGAACAAACCAAACCAACACATATTACATAAACCTAGCACAAACCTGGAGTCGAACTACTTCTATCAATCCTGTCACTGTCGAGCACAACTTCAATCTATCACTCTCACACAAGCTAAAGGCCTAGAACCTCAAACTCTAATGTTTAGAAAATGTTTAAGAGGGTTTAAGAGGGTTTAGAAGGATGAAGGAGGAAATAAAATTGAGTTAAAACGTATAAAATATCTTTAAAATGGTTAAACTTGAGTCGCGTACGGCCGTACGGATCCTGGTACCCCTATACTGAACTAAAACTCCTGACAAGCACATTTTCCTGCGAGGGATAATACACCCGTACCACATTTGGTATGCCCGTACATCCTCAATCCACCTGACAAACCTAATTTCCTACGAGTTCACCGACCATACCACTCCTTGGTACGCCATACTGCCTCCAGGAACCTAACTCCTTCAACTCCCCTATTTTGGTACGCCCGTACGGTGATCCGTACGCCCGTACCACTCTCAAAACTCCTTCTTCCACTCTTCTTAACCTCATTCCCGAATTACCTAACCCACAATTAAGTATAAACACTTTTAAAATCTCACTTACAACATATTAAACTCAATGTTCATCCCTTATACTACAAAGATACCTCAATAAGGCGGCAACACCCACGCATCCCCTCCTCATAACACAATAACACACGTCTGTAGATACAATATCACATTACTCACTTAATACACTCAACATCATCATATTCATGTGCCAGCATTCATGAAGACATTCACAAATCAAGAAGGTAATACTATGTTTCATTCATCAAACACATAGGTACATAAATACATATACACACATGTCCGATCATTCATACGCATACATGCATATTTGCATACATAAGGACCAAACTACTAGGGTCTCATATGCGGGTATGATAATTTAAGGATTCAACGCTTGTGGTCCATCAATCCATGATCAAGTGGGAAGTTAGAGAAGAAAGGCTTGAGCCTTATACTAAGTACATAAAGCTCTTGGTCTTCAACTTTAATCAATATAAATTTATCCATACACCTTAAGATAAGAATCAAATAGCTAATGCTTTAATCATATTAGCTTTGGTATATGAACGATCATAGACTCAAATCCAACCAATCATCATTGAATAATCAAGAATTCCTTATTATAAAGGAGAATGAGTAATGGTGCTAGACGAACATGAAAAGTTTATATGGTATGCAGATATCATGAACTTCTTAAAACTGATGCATATTATTTAGAGGATGCAAACAAAACTAATAAGGTAGCATTGCAAAGGCTAATGGCTAATTTCATCTAGCATCAAGGTGTTCTTTATAGAAGAATAGTTGATGGTTTATAACTTTAATGCATATTAGAGAATGAGACTAAAACCGTCATGCTAAAAGTGAATGTTAGTGCTTATAGATCCCATATGAATGGATTCACTTTGTATAAAAAGATCTTGCACCAAGGTTTTTTTGCTTTACTATAGAGATAGACTACATATAGCTTATATTGAGGTATTATGAGTGTTAAATACATAAAGATCTAAGTCGCATCCCTCTAGTCAAATTGCATAATTTGATAACATCATGGTCTTTCTTAGCTTAGGGAATTGATGTCATGGGTGAGATTCATCTGAATGCTTTTAATAGACACTAGTGCATATTGGTGGTAATTGATTATTTTTCAAAATGGGTGGAGGTAAAATCCTACAGCAAACTAGGGGCAAAGTAAGTTGTCAAATTCATTAAGAAGAATCTCATGTATCATTATAGGTTTCTCACCACCTGGTATCAGATAATATAGTGCAATTCTAAGGCCTAACTATAGATCTATTATAAAGGTATGGGATCAAACATCATTGGTCTTCTTTATATTTCCCTTAAGTAAATGGGGTAGTTAAAGTAATAAATGAAACCATTAAGAAAATTTTAGCCAAGATAATATAGAATTATTAAGATTGGCATGATCAATTATCATATGCCTTATAGGGTTATGGAACCATTATAAGAAGTCTAATGGGTGCCACCCCTACTCACTGATTTACAAACATAAGTTATGTTACTTATAGAATTGGAACTTAAATCACTTTGAGTTATCTCAGAAGCCCAATTGCTAAAAGCATAATGGAGAAGAGCTAGGTATAGGCAGTTTATAATGATTGATGAGAAGTGATTGAAGACTTTATATTATATTCAACTCTATAAGAAGAGAATGGTGAATGCATTCCATAAGAAAGCCATGCTTATAGTGATCCAAGAGGGTGATCTTTTTCTAAAGTAATTTAGAATGGTCAGACATGATCCCCGAAGGAAATTCAAGCCTAACTGGGAAGGTCATTCCTAAATTAAGAAGATTTTATCTAAAGCCAAGTTTGTATCTCAAACCTAAAAGGTAATAAGTTCTTTGAACTAGTTAACCTTAACCAACTGAAGAAATCTTTTATCTAAAGAAAATGATAAAATGAAAAGTAAAAGTTTGGTGAGGTGAAAACCTACAAAGGCAGCTTATATGAAAGTTAAGACAACAAAGAAGAAAAATCTAATACTCAATAAGTTAAAAGTCCATCAAGATAGCTCATGCAAAATTTAGACCATAAAAGTAAAAGAAGAGCATTAAAATAGTTGGTTAAAAAATCTCATAAAAGACTGGTTAGCAATAAGAGCTAGATTTAAAGCATATTGAATATTTTGTATCAGTTTTAACATTTTTAAGTTACTACTTTAATTTCAATGATGCAAATGGAATACATGTTCATGGCATAGCCTAAAGTAATATAAATTATAGATCAAATATCATCTTTAATGCATAACATCTCTACAGATCAAATATCCTAAGTATAGCATATAACCCACAACTTATAGTCATTATCCATTGTAGATCTAACTCCTAAGGTATCTAATGGAATGATCTAATGGCATGACTAAGATCTCTTCACATGCTCCAAAAAGCAAGTAAGCAATTATTATCCTTCAAACTCTAGTAATAAATGAAGGATGGTTTATCGATATCTATATTGATGGCAAACTTTAGTGGGATGGTAGCAGGCACACTCTCTTGGTCAAGGTAATAGGATGCAGTCAATGTACATCTTAACCATTACATATTAAATATTTAACTAAGGATGGAGATACTTGGCCTCACTCTTAAAGATGGCACTCATCCATTGGGTTTAGTTGTCGAATATCAATGTCTTTGCCTCACTACAAGTGTAACCTCTCTTCATATGGCTTCAAGGACTATATCTTTGTGGGTCACTCAATAGTAGTGTTAAGATCCTTAACTTCTCATGAATCCAAATATGAAATAAAATAAAAATAAAAATAAAAATAAAAATAATTCATTAAGTTGAAAACCTTACAAAAGATGGCTCAAGTAAAAAATTAGAGTAACGTATGAAGCTAAAAATCCTAAAGAGCAGTTTAAGTAAAAGTTATAGTTTAAGAAAATGATAAAAGTTTGATGAGCCAAAAACCTTACAAAAGGTGACTCATAGAAAAAAATTCAGTTAAAAGAATAACATTTTCTAAGTTGAAAACTTATAAAGGTAGCTTAGATATCATACTTGAAGTAATGGTGGATTAAAACTAAAGCATCCAGATTAATTTTACTTTACTCTATCTAGTCCAAGGATCATCTTAGTTATAATCATCAGAAAAGAGGTATGACCTTGCTCTGTCTAATTAAATATAGATCTTAACATCAAATTCCTATGGCCAAATAGGTTGGTAAATAAAAACTAAGGTAGTAGCCCAAATGTAGCCATTCTCAGCCATGAAGGAGTGATCACAAGCTTATAATTACATAGTTAGAATATAATAATAATATTTATAGATTCCTTAGAGGTTTGTAATGATCTTACTATAATAAGGTTGATGTCAAAAGCTATGATCATGTATAGGATCACTTTATCAATGAGCACTAGAATAATAAGCATCATAATCATACTACAGAAAACATTAAGGATAGCAATAAACTTCTTGTATAGTGAACATAACTTCACATGTCCAAACTAGAACACATACTTCATCGAATCTCAGAATTATGTTATTACATGCATAAAAGTATAATTGATAGAGACTTCTTGAAATATCTTCAGATATTAAAGTCTAAACTTATTTAAAGAGCCTCATTCAATATCCTTTAAATGTTTGATAATAGAGAGGAAAGCAGATAGCAATTGTTAAGTCATTTTCTACCTCTACAATAAAGAATGAACATGTCATGTTCTAATAGTCAATAAAAGAGATAAAAGAATTTTTGCATAAGGGGTAAAAGTAAAAAGCAAATCAAGTAAAAGTTTTCACTAATAAATCTACAAATACACCACTTAAGTCTTTGGGTGAAGTATTATCAAAAATTTATATACTCATAACCTAAGTATACTAGGCAATTAAGTTGTGTCAATCATATAATGCTACACTACATCATGCTCTTTGAGCATTAGATACAGAAAAGTGACATGTTATAAATGGAGTTAGGTTATATCATTTACTCTATGTATCATCTCCATTGGTCTGATCCTCATCTAAGTTAAGGCTAATATAACATACCTTAATGTTATAATGCTCTTAGAAAATCAATTAAGCGAGCAATCTCCAGGTCTACATGCTTAATCATATATTCATTTAAGACATGCCTATACATACATTCATCATGGATATAAAAATAATGAGTACATATATAGAGTTACTACATCTCTCTACTATGATATCAGTGCAAACCCGATAGTAGTTTTGCTATATTAGCCAAATCCTCTCAAGGAGCTTGCAATCAACTTAATGAGATCAACAAAGTCAAAAGTATGACAACACTTAACAACTTCATTTTTTAGGAAATATCTCATTTTCATGAGCCATATAGCTAAAAAATGCTAGAAATTTCTCCAAACATATGCAAAATCTTATCTTTAACTTGAGTAAAAAATTCAAAATTTCAATTATATTTCCATTAATGATCCTTATTTTTTTTTACTAAAGATAGAAAATTAGTCAAACAATTGACCAATGGTCTAATAATCAATCGAATAAAAATGTCATCTCAAGCAATGGAAGTCCAAATGCTAATTTTAAAGTAATTTTCAAAACTTATTCAATGGTTGTGAGCACTAATATAGTAGTTGACCAACCATTCTAATAGTTGACCAATTGATCAGCAATTGATCATATTAAATCAATCTTAATTCCTTAACCCAAGTAACAAGTACCTAAATGTAGACTTTAGGTAACTTACGAGCCTCATAAATAATCATCAAGATCTAGTCCAACAATTGACCAACCAACCAACATGTTAGGCCTCATTTTGATAACTCCTACATATGGCATGTCATTTCTAAAGTAAGCCTAATCAAACGCAAACTATTGACCCTCAATTTTCACCCCAGAATCTACTTTTGCATTTCTCAACCTAATAACGATACTAACTCTTGATTCTATAATTGAAAGCACATTTTTTTTACATCATTTCAGTATCCCAAACTTACAAAGCATGTCATGTTTAACGTTTAGGTTTTCTGCATGCATGACATAAAATTAGTGTCATGTACATGGCCTTTGTATTTTCCTTAAACATATATGTTGTATGCTTCCCTACCATTTTGGAACATGAGAAATCCAATGAGCATATGTTACATGTTACATTATGATTATATTGGCTAGCATATATTGCATTAATTTTACAATATATAATACATGTTATCCTATTTTTCTACAACGTGCGACATACATTATCTCATTCTATGCAATAAATAAGCATGTTGCTTTCAAAAGTCTAAAATCCTACATCACCCACTTAATTTTATGACATTGTTTACCAAATAATATAAATACCCATTGAGTATTTGATTAAAATATACTAAAAACTAATTAAATTTATCAAAACTATACTAAAATTGCACCAAACACTTAATTAATCATGATTAAATTTAATTAGTGTAATTAAAAACTAATTAAATTATTCCCCTTGTAATTAGGAGTCAAGAATTAAGCTTCTAATTATGGTAAGCTTTTAAAGGCTATTAATTTCTTCTTTTCTCTTCTAATTTTTGCATTTGTTATATTTTTTATTCATGGGTTTTATGATTTTGATTCATGTTTTACTTAAAATTTGAATGTATCAATAGTATTTAGGATTCAAAACATCCCAAATGATATGAAATATCCTAAACAATATGAAACAATCACATATTCCTCCATTTTTTTTATTTTCATTTTTATTTTATGAGCAAAAACTATATTTTTATTCTATTTGCACTTTAACATGTACCACATGTTGTTCCTATGCAAAATGATATGTGGTGCATATCACCTTTCTGAGACAATCTTTCTAGGATAATGTATAGTGCACATTAGCTTTTTTGTATAACATATGATGAATGTTGTACTTGGAATGCCTAAAAATCTTGTTTTTCACTCAATTTTCATCAAAATGGAATGTATTAGTAGCTTTCATAGTCCATAATAACTTGGATGATATAAAATTGTAAAACAATTTATGGGGTTTATCTCAATTTTGGCATCAAAATCAATTAATTAAATTAATATTATTTTAATTTAATTCAAATGCAATTTTAGAATAATTGGATTGAGTAAAATATTGGTTAAAATTCATATGATAGTCTAAAGGATTTTAAGATTATTTTACCCATTTCCATTACCAATTTCATTAATCTAGCATTAGAATTAATTTTTTGAAGTTTTTATTGAATTAATAATAATTAATTTAATTAAATATGAAATTAAGGATCATCAAACAAATAATGTTAGGATGAAAATCATGTCCAGATAATTGCTTAAAGGATTTTGGAACTTCTCCAATTAATTTTATAACTTTTTCATAAGTTAGATTATGCATTTTCCATCAAATATGATAAAAAAAAAATCTATACCATGCGACGCACATTGTTGCTATTCATGTAATGTGTAATACACATTGCCAACATATGACATATGTTGCATTCTATTAAACTTAAATTTATGATTTTTCACCCGAAACATATTCTTAACCTTAGTTTTAGACTTTCTAGGATCTTATAAAAATAAGTCACTATTAGCTTGGATTAATTACAAGAAGTCTTAAAATCATCATTTTATATGAATTATGTTGATTGAATTTTGGATCATGCATTTTTAGATCATGCTACTTAGGATCAAATTTTCCCTTTACTTGTCAGAGTAGAGGGGACATTGCTTAATTTTTATTTTTGTATTATCAAAGCCCCTTTATAAAATAAGGTGTTTATTCTATCTTTGCATTCTCCTTATTTATATTTTGTTAATCTAACATATACCCCCAATCTCTCAAATATGTTTTTGTGTTTTCTTTGATTTATTGCTATTATGCATTACTAATTTTCATGTTTTATTGTTATCATGCTACTATGTCTATGTATTTTATTTATATCAATGAATACAAACCACCTACCTAAGAATAATTAATCACTTAAAATAAATTTTCATAATTTGAACCTAATCTTTAAAGGTTTTAACTAACACTCATGTTATAGGTTGATTGAACCATTTTCTTGGAATCATCCGGATGATAAATCTAAATTATGACCTTTTATGGATCTGTATCATTCCTTAAGGGAGCCCTTCGAGAAGTCTACTTTTTTCTCCAAGTAAGACCTTAATGGTGTTTATCGCAAAACCAATTTTTCTTTGAGTCATGATGAAAGCCCAGTCTGGAAGGAGGTTGTTTAATGTTTAATTACTTAATCAAATTCAACCACTATTCTCCTCATATTCTCCTCTTAGTTATTATACTTTATCAAAAAAGAATTCATGACATTTAACATTTTATCCAACTTTACTTCCATACTACTTACTATAGGAGTAGGTTGTGAGAGTAAATAATTATGCTATGATGTTAATGGATGTGACTTAAATCCAAGGAGAGGAGCCAACCCTGGTTACTTATAAGAAAGGTTTAAGCGATTTCTCTAACCAAGATTATATATATTAAAATATAAATTATTCTTATGTATATGTCCTAACACACTAAACTCTTATCAATTAGCTTCTTTACTAGATGATAAGGCAAAAGAACATCCCACCTAGCAATCAACTACTACATGTCCAAGTGCATAACAAAACTCATATTATAATTATTGCTAAATTTGTTCAATAGTTCATTTTTCCATACCCAAATTCTTTAACTTTTCATTGATCACCTTGACCTGAGCATGAATTCTCATTATTTCATTTACTTATAACCTATCATTTGTCATATACTAATTGAATGAGTTTGATGTCTCATAAGCACTACTATTATTAAGATCTTCAATCAATAAAAAATTCATTAATGGTTTTCTTGGTGATTGTACTACAAGCATCAATATTTAAGATGTAAAACCTAAAGATCTTTTACTTAAAGGATTAGTCACCATGATACTTCACCTTGCTTAACTTAAGTTAAAATTGATTTGTTAAAACACCTTTGAAAAAAGTTTTCAATGAAAATTAGGATTAGTTACTTGAATCTAATTAACAAAAGTTTTTAAAAGTGATGAATAAAATAATTAATTTTAAAAATCAAGTTTAAAACTTAAAAAAATTAAAACACTTTAGCATATGCTTAAGAAAAGTATAGCTCAATTAAACACAAAAAAAAATTATTGATATTCAAAATTGAATTAATTAAATATAAAGAATAAAAAAAAGTGTATTTAAAATGTGGGATTTCAAAGGAACAAACTACAAAGGAAAATAAAAAAAAAGTATTACTTTAGTTATGGTTGAATTTTCATTTAAATTAGAATGAGAAGCTTTTTGGACAACAAGCTCTATTAGGCTTGAAAAAGAAGCTTCTTATAATGTAAGAAATCAACTAAATCATACTTAGATGTAAGGATATACCAGCACAAGTAAAATGAAGTTTTTTTTATCATAAATAAGTGAAATCAAGCTCAAAATAAGGCGAACTTGTAGAACTTGAGATTCATGATGAAACCTCCTTTAAACTCATCAAGATTGAGATAATTTTCATAGGTTAGTAAATTTATCAAATTATCATCCAATTTTCATTTGAAGATGCCTCTGTAGATGAATCATCATTAAATAGATATAGGAATCGCGTGGTTAATAATATGTTAGTCTAAGTTCTATTGTGTCTTTTCATTTAATCCATAAGAAAAATCTTCAATGTCCCTCCACCATTACAACCCATGTTGTGAACACTTCCTTAAATTTTTTGTGACATTCCTAAGCTTCAAACAAATTTGCTCCTTATCATTAAGAAAATGAAGCTAGTTTAAAATTGAAGCCTTACCATTTTTATAGATGGGCAATTTCTATTCACTATGCTTTCACTAACTTAAGCCAAGACCATATTCTTTCCATCTTAACAAAATTCAACCATTCTTTAATTTTAGTCATAATGAAAAGGAAGCAACAACATTTTGATCATGTCATTTGATATTTAATTTACTTTAATGATGTTGTATACCTTCAAGAAAATTGTCATATATGAATAATAATCTTCATGCTACTTTTTAGAAAAAACATTATTTATTTTTATAAGAGAAATAAGCACTAGTTTAATTTCAAAGTTAGTTGCTTTGATAGCTGGTGGTTGGCCTCCATAATGTTCATAATCCAGTAAAACATATTATAATAATAATGGTAAGATTTAAGGAATTATGATATCATCCTTTCTAATGACATTATTACCTCCACAAGTATCCTTTATTATAATCTTTTATAGTTCCTTTTAATACTTTTTTGCTTCCTAATTTTTCTAGGTCTAATTAATTTATGGATCCTATGTAACGAATTCTTTATTCATGTCCAATCTCATCATGACCTTAGGTACAGACCAATAAGAATATACAACAATAAATAAAAAGAAAGCCTAAATCACTTCAATGAAGTTTTATTAATGTCAATTTAAAATTGTTATTTATCACATCTTTCGGCTGCGTAACATGCGCCCGTAGAATGATTACAAATTTTCCAACTAAGAAAATATATAACCATCCTACAAAGGATTCCATACATTTGTAATCTAAGTGCAAAATTTTTGTTATATATATATAACAATCAAATAAATTACTAAATTCAAATCATTTAAACATTCCCAAGTTTTAACATACTATCATATCCTTATTTTAAATATTAACATTCACACGTTAATATTTCATACGATTAAAGTTCATCATAAGCCATTACCAACATTATATTATGTTCAGTTATTTTAAATACTGCCAACCATATTTTAATTACTTCCAGAGTATTTATTTATTAGTTGCATGATTGTTGCATAATTGAAGTCTGATGAAAACCATACTAATTACTAATAACTTTATTATTTGTTCAGCTGTTGACGTTGCTAATGATTCTACTCTTCGGCTTTGCTTGTTCCTACATTCATCAAATGATAAATGCTGAGTATAAAACTTAGTGGTGCTAGTATAACATAAATATCAAATATCACAAAAATCATATATCAATATGTCCCATTTACTTTCATATATAATCCCATAATTTAATCATCGTATAAATAAATTCTCAAAACATTATTAAATATTTCAAACATAATATCAAGATGTCATTAATTATATGCCATTATCATTAATAATCATTTTCAGAACCATCCATGATTTTTATTCCATCTATTATAATATCTCATACATATTTACTATATCATCATAGTCATGTTCAAATCAAACTCATCTTAGTACATTATATAATCATTATCGTCATCAATCATTTAATCATTATTTAAATGTCAATATCATCAAGCATTGCACATCATTATTTAATATCAGCATCATCATTATAACATAATATATTAACATCATGTTTATATCATTATCGTCAATTTGAATATTATCATTAACATATCAATTTAACAGTAAACATGAATGCCATGGTATGTATATTTACTGTAAGCAATAGCAAGATGTGCTCATAGTTGTATAACTTAATACCATTTATTGTGTCATCATGTTAGACCCTTAATTTTGATGTATGTGTGTTTGCTTATTCAATTTAAGTTATTTGCAAATTAAAATATATTTTGTATGTGTGGTACAGGCATACCATTCTCTCAGGAAAATTGCTTGTCAGGAACTTTTGTTTGGTACGGGCATACCTTTGGGTGGTACGGCCATACGTAGCTCTCAGAAATTTTTGCATGTCAGTAAAATGCTTGCTGCATAGGCGTACCATTGGATGGTACGATCGTACCTAGCTCCCCGCCTATTTTAGTCTTATGATTTTTAAATCGGTACGGGCATACCATATGTGGTACGATTGTACACGACTTTGCAAAAGTGTTTAAAACACTTTCTAACGGATCTTTTATTAACATAACTTTCATATCTTTCAATCTAATGACTAGTTTTGCAGAGAAAACATTCCTTTAAGCTTCAATCTTCAAAAGCAAGTAAGTTTACTTGTAATTTTATGTTGCTAGTAATTGTAAACTCTTTTGGGTTGTATTCCACAACCTAAGTGTTAGGTTTTATAATTGTAGGATTGGTATGTGATTAATGCTTGGGCATCAAGTTGTAATTAAGAGTTTAAATTGCTATTAGCTTGCTGCTATTATAAAGGTTTGAGTGTGAGCTTGAAAAACACTGGGGTTAGGATTCAATTATGGAATCCTCTATTGTAAACCATTGAGTTTAGTGGAACCCTAAGTTGATAACTTAAGAGAAATGGACATAGGTAAGAGTTAGTACCGAACCATTATAAATCAAACACATATTACCATTTCTGCCAAGGATTTCATTTGGTATTAGAGTATTTATGCTCATTTATATTAGAAGTAAAATTGTAGAGTGAAAGATCCTATGGCAACCATTGAGAGTCAATCATTTACAAGACCCCCATTTTTAATGGAACCAACTATCCATATTGGAAGCATTGAATGGAAGTTTTCTTGGACAGTAATGGAATTGAATTGTTTGACTTGATGGTGAATGAGTTCTTACCTCCAACAACTATAATTGACGATGTTGTTTTACTTAAAGCTAGAGAAGATTGGACTAGGGAGGAATTGAAAGCAAACTTCTAGAATAAAAAGGCAATGAATATACTGTATTGTGCTATAAGTCATGAGGAGTATGGACGAGTATCACATTGTGTCATAGTAAAGCAAATATGGACTGCTTTGGAGACTCATCATGAAGGCACTAATTAAGTTCGAAACAAGAAAATCTAGCTATTGACATATCAATACAAGATATTCATAATGAAGGCAAGCGAGTCAATTTTGAAATGTACAACCAACTCATGGTGATCACCAATAGCCTAATGAAGCTTGGCAAGATGTACCAAAAAGAAGACATCAACAACAAAATCTTGTAGGTGCTACCTAAGAAGGATTGGGAAGCTAGAGTGATATCCATTGAAGAAGCAAATGACTTATCAGTTTTGTCTACCAATGTACTTCTAGGAAAACTCCTTACACATAAGATTACACTAAAATAAGGAGTTAAGGAAGACAAACGGAGATGGATTGCACTTAAGGCTTTGAAAGAAGAAGATGCCTCTTCTATAAATGAAGGGGAGATCGATGATGAAGTAGCCCTCCTCTCCAAATATGTCAAGACTCTTCTTATAAAGAAGACAAAGCTTGAAAAGGATGGCAAGGAGCCATTCAAGCGAAGAAGGGACTTGAATCGAAGAGATAACTTTCGAAGGAATCAAGCTGTTTACTATGAATGCAACAAGCTAGGACACATGAGAAATGAATGTCATCACCTTAACAAACCATCCAAGCCTTTTAAAAAGAAGGTATTGAAGGCTACGTAGGATAATGATAGTGAATCAAATGAGGAGGTGTCCGATGATGAAGGAGCAACCAATCTTTGCTTTATGGCATTCTTGGATGATGAGGTAACAACATCATCTTAATCTTATTATAGCAATAATGAATGTGATTATGATGATGAATGTGGTGCATTAGAGGAACTTTTAGGAAAGTATGAAAACTTAGCTAGGAAGCATCAATTACTTCAAAGTAAGTATGCATCCATTTCAAAAGAGAAAAATGTTTTACAAAATGAATTTGATTCTTGTAAAATAAAACTTGAAGGCTTTGAAAAGGAAAACAAGCATTTAAAGGATGAACATGCTAAGCTTTCACAAGAAAATGATTTGTTGAAAGACAATCTTTCTAGGTTTGAATAAGGTGGTGTTAAAATCGATTCTATTTTGAAACACCAAAAACTTAGTAGTAACAAAGAGGGTATTAGATTTAATCAAAAATCCTCCCATACCTCTAAAAGCATGGTTTTTTTCAAAGCTTCTACTTTAACACAAAAACCAACGGATGTGAAAAAGAAAAATGCTAATCCTAAAGCAAACAAAATGCATACTAATAAGGTACATCATTATTCATGTTCATGCAACCATAATCATTCTCATGCATCCAAAAAGAAATATATGTATAACCATTCTAGATTTAGGAATGTCATATGTCATTATTGCAGTAGAAAGGGGCATACAACCAATAGATGTTTCATTAGGAAGATGCATTGGAATGATGATATAAATGCTTCTAACCCCCAAGGTCCCAAATACATTTGGGTATCTAAAAAGAAGTAAATGCATTTGTGTTTAATAGGTATACTTGAGATCCAAGATTAGTGAAAACAAATGGTACCTTGATAGTGGATGCTCAAGACATATGACCAGTAATGCAAGCCTCTTCTCTAACCTTGAAGAATATGAGGGAGGTAATGTCATCTTTGGAGACAATGTCAAAGGTAAAGTTATTGGAATTGGTAAGGTCAGTAAGGATTCCAACTTTTCTATTAGTAAAGTTTTGTTAATAGAAGAATTAAAACATAACTTACTTAGCATTAGTCAATTGTGTGATAATGGTTTTAAAGTTGTTTTTGATCCTAAAGGTTGTTTTGTTTATAGGATCACTGATGATAAGCTAGTCTTTCAAG
Organism: Dalechampia spathulata; assembly: GCA_948192965.1. Classification (NCBI taxonomy): domain Eukaryota; kingdom Viridiplantae; phylum Streptophyta; class Magnoliopsida; order Malpighiales; family Euphorbiaceae; genus Dalechampia; species Dalechampia spathulata. The sequence continues at coordinate 6,863 of CANYBF011844640.1, read as the reverse complement.
GAGATAGAATAGAGAATATTTACATGATTGATTTAGATTCTATTCCTAATAAAAATATAAAGTGCCTTGTTTCTATAAGTGAGGAATCTTGGCTTTGTCATAGAAGGCTTGGACATGCTAGCTTCAAAAGCATCGACGATCTCGAGAAGAATGAACATATAGTAGGACTTCCAATGCTTAATGAGTATTTACAATTCTTAATGAGTATTAATTACCATCTTACTTTTGGGTTGAAGTGATCAATACCACTTGTTATGTCATAAATCGAGTTCACTTGAGACCAATTTTAAATAAAACTCCTTATGAGCTATGGAATGGTAGAAAACCAAGAATTTTATATCTTAGAGTGTTCGGATGCAAGTGCTATATTTTAAACACCAAAGATAACCTTGGAAAATTTGATTCAAAAACTGATGAAGGTTTATTCCTAGGATATGCAATATCTAGTAAATGATATAGGGTGTTTAACAAATGTTCTTTGGTTGTAGAGGAATCTATGCATGTTATTTTTTATGAAAATAACTCCTTTGGTCCAAGAAAGAACATTGTTGATGATGATATGGGAATTATATTGAAACAAAGTGAAGAACAAGAGCATCAACAAGAAGCTACACCTAAAGATGTTGACAAGGAAGAAGTAAATGATCTTCCTCCTCACCTAGCTGCAACTCAAATTGAGCATAATCTTCCAAAGGAGAGGAACTTCCCAAAAGGACACTTAAAGGAGAAAATCATAGGTGAAACATCAAAAGGGGTAACAACTCACTCTAAATTTAAAGATATTCATAACAATCTTGCATTCATTTCACAGATTGAACCTAAGAATATGAATGAAGCCTTAGATGATAAGAGGTAGGTGTTAGCTATGCAAGATGAACTAAACCAGTTTGATAGGAATAATGTATAGACCTTAATACCTAAGCCTAGAGATACATCTGTTATAAGAACTAGGTGGGTGTTTAGGAATAAGATTAATGAAAGTAGTGTCATAACTAGGAATAAAGCTAAGTTAATAGCACAAGGATATTGTCAAGAAGAGGGAATAGACTTTGATGAAACCTTTGCACCTGTAGCTAGATTAAAGGCTATTAGAATATTGTTAGCATATGCATCTCATATGAACTTTAAACTTTTTCAAATGGATGTGAAAAGTACATTTTTTTAATGGTTTTATCAATGAACAAGTTTATATTGCATAACCCCCCGATTTTAAGGATTTTGAATTTTCAAACCTTGTTTTCAAACTTACCAAAGCTTTATACAACCTTAAATAAAGCCCCTAGAGATTGGTATGATAGGTTGAGTAGTTTTCTCATTGATCATGGTTTTGAAAAAGGCAAAGCAGACACAATACTTTTCATTAAGCATTATAAACATGATATCTTACTTGTTCGAATCTATATGGATAATATCATATTTGGTGCTACTAATGAAAAATTGTGTAAGGAATTCTCCAAGTGTATGTAGGGAGAATTTGAAATAAGCATGATAGGAGAGTTGAAGTATTTCTTAAGACTTCAAGTCAAGCAATGTGAAGATGGAATCTTCATCAATCAAGTCAAGTACATACAAGAAATGCTAAAGAAGTTTGGACTAGCAGATGCAAAATCAAGCAAAACTCCAATGAACACTACCATAAAGCTTTTCTTAGATGAAAGTAGCAAATAAATTGATCAAAAGAAGTATAGAGGTATGATAGGTAGTTTGCTTTACCTAACTGCTTCTAGGCTTGATATTATATTTATTATGTGTATGTGTGTTAGAATTCAATAATCTCCTAGGGAATCGCATTTGTGTGTTATGAAACGTATTTTCAAATACTTAATTGGAACTATGCATTATGGCTTATGGTATGCTCAGAATGATTCATTTGACTTGACTACCTATTCTAATGCTGATTTTGCTAGAAATGTGTTGGATAGGAAAAGTACGTTTGGAACTTATCATTTCTTAGGGAATTGTCTGGTTTCTTAGTTTAGCAATAAGCAAAATTGTGTATCATTGTCTAATGCTGATTCAGCACTCTAGAACTAAGCACATTGATATTAAGCATCATTTTCTATATGATAATATGCAACAAGGGAAGGTTGTATTAGAATTTATTGATACAACTCACCAATTGGTCGATATTTTTATGAAACCCTATAGTGAAGAAAGATTAAACTTCATCAAACATGAGTTAGGAATGATAGATGGGTCATTTTTAAAGTAAGTTTGATGAATGAACTATAGAAAGGTTGAAAAATTCCTTTAGAACTCTTCAAATTTTTCTGAATTTTTAGCCTTGTATGGCCGTACCATGTTTCGTACACCCGTACGAATTCTTCTGCCTTAATTTTATTTTCTGGCTAATATCTCATACGTTCGTACAAAATTCCTATACACTCGTATGCTATTTAACTTCTACTTTTCAAATTTTTGGCCGAAGCATTGGTATGGCCGTATTAGATACCCATACACTCGCTAAAATTTTTGGCCAAGGCAGTTTTGGCTCGTACGGTAGTATGCTTCACCTGTATGCCCGTACGCGACCTGAAAATTAGCTTTTAAATCCTATTTTCTAGTTTCTAACAGTTACTAAATTCAATTTTCTCTCAATTTCTCTCTTAAATCCTCATTAAATTTCCTAAAATCCATCTCAAAACACTCTAAATTTGTTTGCCCGTATTCCTGCTCATCATTCTTGGTTTGATTTCCTTCCGTTCTTTCATTTTAAATTTCAATTGTAACTGTTTCATTGCCTTTTAACTTTGTTTTCATTTTGATTTTCTACTCAATCTAGGTTGTTTTAGCTCAAGGTTCTTTAGAGTTAGTTGCTTAAGATTATACCATGATCATTTGTGATAAATTTTATTAAATTTCGTGTAGGTACATTTTTTGAGTTTTTCAAAAATTCGTTGAAACTCTACCAAAATTTTGAAAATTTTGATTTTTTTTGTTTTTGTAAAATTGTCTATTTTTACTCATTTGTTTTTATCACGTATGCTCCTACTGATCGTAGTGGCTCTTCTTCATAAAGGGTCAAACACCCTGTATCTTCAGGCTCTAGGCCTCATGCACCTACCCCTGCTACGGTTATTCGCACTTCTATTCTGAGTGAGAAGGTTTTCTCTCACTCTCGCTCCACATGTCACTCCATACTCCAACAGACCTGACTAGAGGCTGACATTCTGAGATATTTGACTAATGTTGGTTGGTCAAATTTTGCATTTTTAGATAACTATTTCATTCAAACTGTAGCTCTTGAGTTCCTACAGTCCTTCTCTCTTTCTACCTCATATAGTTGTACTTTTCGGCTATTTCAGAGACATCATTCTCTTTCTGTGTCCAACTTTGATGCCCTTTTTGGTTTTCATACATATGGCATTTCAAATGCCAAATCTGCAGTCTTTGATCGCAATTCCTTCTGGAAGGATATCACCCTTGATACTCCTTTCCATCCCTCTTGATAGAAGGCATCTTGCCTTAAATCTCCTACTCTTTTCTACTATCATAGACTGATCTCCTATCTAATTTTCAGAAGATTCAAGTTTAATGGCACCATTATGAGCCCTGACCTTATTTTCTTTACTGTATGGTCACGGGTACCCCTATCTAGTCTGGACGCTGGCTTCAGACCTCTTTCCATGAGGTTGGCGTTCAGAAATAGCCTGACATGGCTATTCTTTTCGGACCTATCATTCATTTCATCTGCCAGTAGCTGCATGCTTTCCCCACCACTCACCCCTCCCCTGGATCGAAAGGTCCTACTCTTGATCTTTCTTTCATAGAGCATTCTATGCTTTATGAGCATGTTTTAGCTGGATACGTCATTCACTTAAAGTACATTACTAGATGTATTAAGCATCTTTGATTATTAAGTCTTCTCAATGACACTATCTCTCTTTACGTCATTCACTCAAAGTACATTACTAGACATATTACTCATTGAGTCTGACTCTCCTAACACTTTACAATAGGCAACCTTGAGTCACAAGCGTTAGCAGTTTTCTCAAGCTAGTTCTTCTTCTGTTACTATTCCTGAGCCAACTCCTACTGCTACTCCTGCTCCTGCTACTGGTTCTACTTCTGATCTAGTTGTTCCTCTTGCTGCTGCAGCTTCTTCATTTTCTCTTGAGATGTCTCAGCAACTTGCAGCTCTTTCCACTATGCTTGATCATCTTGATGTCATTGAGCATCATCTTGATTGCCTTGATGATGTCTAGTACCAAGTTACTTCTATTGATCAGCGACTGGATCAGTAGGCTGCCAAGTTACATGAATTTCATATGACTACTACCACTACTTTGCAGTCTTTCCACCTTATACTAGACCCATTCATCGCTCCACCTAATCCCCCTCAAGACCCATAGTGATTGTTTTGATGTTGTCAAAGGGGGAGATATGTTCAGTATATTAGAGTTAGGTATATTGGAGTTAGGTCTAGTTTATCTAGCTTTTCAGATTTCAGATCTTTAGACTAGTTTTAATTTATTTATTGCATTTGATTGTAGCTTTGATTATTGTATACATTTTGAGTATGTATGATATCTGATGTCTATTCATATGATTTTGATTATTTGATACTAATGATATTGTTTTAACTTGTAATTCCATATAGTTTATAGTGTTTATGCTCTGATTATACATTGTAGATATTGACTTATGTTCAGATTCTACATGATGATATTCTGATCATATGTATTGATTATTGATTTCGTCTTTCCCTTATGTTATATGGCATATAGTATAAAACAAAGGAGGAGATTTTAAGGATTTTTCAAATTGAAAGTCTTTTCAGTATAATTTTGCAAATTAAACTTAAATTGATTGCCAACATCAAAAAGGGGGAGATTGTTAGACCCTTGATTTTGATGTATGTGTATTTGCTTACTCAATTTAAGTTATTTGCAAATTAAAATATATTTTGTATGTGTGGTACGGGCGTACCATTTTTAATACAGGCATACCAATTATATGTATTGGATGGTATGACCATACGGCTAACCATACCTAGTTGGACTGTTTATACTATTTGTAGTACGAGCATACTAATGAGTGGAACGGTAGTACCATTCTCTTAGGAAAATTTCTTGTCAGGAACTTTTGTTTGGTATGGGTGTACCTTTGGGTGGTACAGTCGTATGTAGCTCTCAGGAATTTTTGCTTGTCAGTAAAATGCTTGCTGTACGGGCGTACCATTGGATGGTATGGCCGTACCTAGCTCCTTGCCTATTTTAGTCTTATGATTTTTAAATCGGTACAAGTATACCATATGTGGTACGGTCGTACGTGACTTTGCAGAAGTGTTTAAAACACTTTCTAATGGATCTTTTATTAACACAACTTTCATATCTTTCAATCTAGCTGCTAGTTTTGCAAAGAGAACATTCCTTTGAGCTTCAATCTTCAAAAGCAAGTAAGTTTACTTGGAATTTTGTATTGCTAGCAATTATAAACTCTTTTAAGCTATATTCCATAACCTAAGTGTTAGGTTTTGTAATTGTGGGATTGGTGTATGATTAATGCTTGGGCATCAAGTTGTAATTGAGAGTTTAAATTGTTGTGAGCTTGCTACTATTATAAAGGTTTGAGTATGAGCTTGAAAAAAACTTGGTTAGAATTCAATTGTGGAATCCTCTATTGTAAACCATTAAGTTTAGTGGAATCTTAAGTTGATAACTTAGGAGAAGTGGGCATAGGCAAGAGTTAGTACTGAACCACTATAAATCAAACATATGTTGCCATTTCTGCTAGGGATTTCAATCGTCAATTTGAATATTATCATTAATATATTAATTTAACAGTAAACATGAATGTCATGGTATGTATATTTACTGTAAGCAATAGCAAGATGTGCTGGTAGTTGTATAACTTAATACCATTTATTGTGTCATCATCATTTATTCATGAACAATGTATTTTTATGAGAATGCATCTATGCTATGCATTCTCCCTCATATCTGTATTTAAACATTTGGCCATTTCGTTTATGTGTATGTACCGGATCTTTCATATCATAACTTGCTTATAGTTCAACAAACCGAAACCCATTTCTCATTCATTATTTTTCTCTTTTATTTTATTGCTTTCCATATCATTTTCCTTTTTGTTTAATTTCTGTAGGAAATATATCATATTCCCTGTATATCTTATTTAACATTTTTCTTATATATATTGATTTTCCTCCTTCCTTATTTCTCCATGTCATGCTATGTCATGTTTATGCTTAATGCATTATGTATATGACGTGAGTAATGAATAATTAATAACATATCATAATTAGTTATGTAATGTTATTGCATTACCATACCATCGCCCCTTTGACCCTTAAATGATCTGGAGCTTCTAATTAATCTAGCACAAACCTGGGATGTCCTTCCCTTCGTTTAATTCCTTTGTTAATACATGAAGATTATCCATAGAATTACCTAATCATAATACAATGTTCATCTTAAATTAATAATTAATATTCCACATAAATCATTCATTACTTCACATTTGTAAATCATATACCATTGTATTAACCAATCACATATCAGTGATAATCATTCATCTTATCACAACATTATTTATGAAATCATATAAATATTTACAATTGCATCTATTGGTTCATTTATCCAAATTAATTATCATATAAAATTTCAATTTTCACATATTTAATATCTACTTAAGAATAATATAATACTATTGAAAACTGTACCTATTTAACCATCATTATCATATTATATAACTTCTTTATGACATCAATTAGCTTATTTAATCATAATCCTATAACCATTTAAATTTATTAAAATCCTTAATAAAACCCCATCATATAACATTTCTGTTATTTAGTCCAACAGTAACATTTGATATCATTCATCCTTATTTTGTTCGTGATA
>CANYBF011844630.1:0-13742 GCA_948192965.1 Dalechampia spathulata | reverse complement strand
GACATGTCGGTAGCGGATTACGAGAAGGAATTCACACGGTTAGCCTACTACGCAACCAACCTTCTGACTTCTGGGAGAGAGAGGTGTAAGAGGTTCGAGTAGGGTTTGAACTTCCGGATTCAAGCTATGGTTCAAGGTTTTCAGTATGAGGATTTTTCAGCATTGATGGCGAACGCACTGAACCAAGACCGGACGATCTTAGAGGAGAATGCTCGTATAGAGTCATTAAGGAGACCATTCAGAGGCTCGAGTTCCTCATTGGGACACCAGAAAAAGGGCAAGTTCAGAGGTTCCTTTTCCTCATGCCCGGTTGATGTTAGGTCACCGCCACCCAGACGTGCATAGAGTGGGAGACCCACAGTATATAGTGGTAGTACAGGTACGGGACCGGGATTATGCCGTACTTGTGGCTGAGCACATTATGGGACTTGTCGAATGGGGATAGACCTTTGTTACCGATGTGGTAGGGCAGGTTATTATGCGAGGGAGTGTTCTGTGCCATATGATATGCCTGCATACACTATTTCAAAAGGGCGATCTTTTCAGCAAAGTCCGACAATAAGACCTGGTACCGGAAGTTCCCAGAGCTCTGATAAGGGTCGAGGTAGAGGGAGAGGCCGTGATAGAGGAGGCCGCGGCACCAGTCAGGGATCCGTTAATCAGCCTATTGGGGTTCCTGCCAGAGTGTATAATTTGGTGCAACGGGACGATCAACGTGCCTCAGATGTGGTGATTGGTAATATCCTTATCTCTGGTCATGATACATTGGTTTTATTTGATTCAGGTTCTTCACATTCCTATGTTAATGTGGGATTTGCTCGATTGCTTGATTTGCCTAGTGAGGGGTTAGGATGTGAGATAGTGGTATCCAGTCCGTTAGGCAGGGATATGATCGTTGATAAGGTGTGTAGACTATGTCCTCTGATGATGCATGAGGTGTGTTTTCTATCAAATTTAGTAGAGATGCCATTCCGTGAGTACGACATTATATTGGGTATGGATTGGTTAGCCAAGTACAAGGCGGTGATGGATTGCCACCAGAAGATGGTAATTCTGCAACATCCAGAACATGGTACAATAGAGATACAGGGTAATGTACCGTCAGTAACCGTTAGAGTGATTTTAGCTGTCACTGCTCAGAGATTGTTACGACAGGGTTGTGATGCAATACTAGCCCACGTGACAGACGTGAAACAAAAGGGAGTACAGATAACGAATATTCAGATGGTATGTGACTTTCCAGACGTCTTCCCGGAAGAACTGTTAGAGCTACCGCCAGGACGGGAGGTAGAGTTTGAAATAGAGGTATTACTGGGTACCGAGCTGATTTCCATAGCACCGTACCGCATGGCTCCACTGGAATTGAAAGAATTAAAGGTTCAGTTGCAAGAGTTATTAGCGAAGGGGTTCATCAGACCTAATGTTTCACCGTAGGGTGCACCAGTCTTATTTGTTAAGAAAAAAGATGGTACGATGTGGATGTGTATCGACTATAGATAGTTGAACCGAATGATAGTGAAGAACAGGTATCCGTTGCCACGTATTGATGACTTGTTTGATCAGTTGAAAGATGTTGCAGTATTCTCAAAGATTGATCTAAGATCGGGATACCATTAGCTTTGAGTTCAAGAGGGAAGTATAGCGAGGACAGCTTTCCGGACTCGCTACGGTCATTATGAATTCTTGATGATGCCATTCAGGTTGACGAATGCACCTACTGCATTTATGGCATTAATGAATACGGTCTTCACGGATTATCTAGATCACTTCATTGTAGTTTTCATTGATGACATTCTAGTGTATTCGAAGACACGAGAGGAGCATGATAGACACTTGATATTGGTACTACAGCGACTACGGGAGAGACAGTTGTATGGGAAACTATCAAAATGCGAATTTTGGTTAGAGCAAGTGGCATTTTTAGGTCATGTGATTTTAGTTGAAGGTATCAGGGTAGATCCGAGTAAGGTTGAGGCCATACTTGATTGGCCAATTCCGCGGAACGTCAGTGAAGTTTGCAGTTTTCTGGGTTTAGCCTGATATTATAGACGATTCATCAAGGGTTTCTCGATGCTTGCAATGCCGTTGATAACTCTTCTATGAAAGGATATTCCTTTCCTTTGGACAGATGAATGCCAGAAGAGTTTCGATCAGTTGAAAGCGTGTCTGACTCAAGCTCCCGTATTGACTTTGCACCAGGTAAAGACTTTGTGGTTTATAGTGATGCTTTGCTTAATGGTTTAGGGTGTGTTCTGATGCAAGAGGGAAAAGTGATTGCATATGCTTCAAGACAGTTGAAGCCGCATGAGAAGAACTACCCGACGCATGATTTAGAACTAGCCGCCATTGTCTTTGCACTGAAGATTTGGCGACATTACTTATACGGGGAGTTATTTTACTTGTACACGGACCACAAGAGCTTAAAGTATTTAGGCAAGCAAAAGAAGTTGAACCTAAGGCAATGATGCTGGCTCGAGTTAATAAAGGATTATGATTGCGTGATTGATTATCATCCGGGGAAAGCCAATTCGGTACCTGATGCATTGAGTCACAAGACATTTGCGGGATTGAGACAGTCACCGTTAATGTTGGTTCAGGACATGCGGAAGTTGAATGGCTCATTTACGATGCAACCTGATTGTATAGTAGCACAATTACAGTTGCAAGTGAAGCCAGTGTTGACAGAGTAGATTCAGAGAAGTGCAGTGGAGGATGTGGAATACCAGAAATAGTTACAGAAAGTTCAGACGGGTAAGACTGTATTTTTCATAGTGGATAATGATGGTAACCTGAGATATAGAAGTAGACTGTATATCCCTGCGGATAAAGAATTGAAGAAGCAGATATTGGAGGAGGCTCATAGTTCCACTTGTTCATATCATCCAGGTAGTACGAAGATGTATCATGATTTAAGACAATTCTACTAGTGGATAGGTCTGAAGAAGGACATAGCTGAGTATGTAGCTAGATGCCTAATATGTCAGCGGATTAAAGCAGAACGTCAGGTACCAGCATGGTTACTTAGTCCTCTGCCAGTTCCGGTATGGAAATGGGATCAGATCATGATGGATTTCGTTACGGGGTTACCGATGACACAGAACAAACATGATATTGTATGGGTGATAGTAGACAGATTAAAAAAGGTGACTCATTTTCTACCCGTACGTATGGACTACAGTTTAGAGTGATTGGCTTGGTTATATATCGATGAGATTATTCGATTGCACGGAGTTCCATCCTCTATAGTATCTGACAGAGACCCTCGATTTACATCACCGTTTTGGGATACATTTCAGAGAGCCATAGGCACCAGAGTATGGTTTAGTACTGCTTTCCATCCTCAGACTGATGGCTAGTCAGAGAGGGTAATCCAGATTCTAGAGGATATGTTACGTGCTTGCGTTATGGAATGGTCAGGTAGCTGGGATCGTTACTTACCACTGGTCGAGTTTGCATACAACAACAGTTATCAGTCCAGAATACAGATGGCTCCTTTTGAGGCATTTTATGGATGACGATGTAGGATGTCACTGTATTGGAATGAGGTTGGTGAACGACAGTTACTTGGTCCCGATATAGTACTACAGGCAGAAGAGCAAGTACAGTTGATCAGAGCTCGACTACAAGCAGCGTCAGATAGATGTAAGTCCTATACCGATCTGAAACGACAAGATATAGAATATGAGGTTGGAGATAAGGTATTTCTAAAAGTGTCTCCATGGAAGAAGCTCCTAAGGTTTGGTCAGCGAGGGAAGCTAAGTTCGCGTTTCATTGGACCTTACGAGGTGTTAGAGAGAGTAGGGCCATTAGCCTACAAACTAACCTTACCGCCAGAGTTGGATCATGTTCATAATGTATTTTACGTCTCTATGTTAAGATGGTATCGGTCGGATCCTTCTCATGTTCTTCCAGTTGAATTGATTGAGGTGTAACAAGATTTATCTTACAGTGAAGAGTCGGTACATATTCTGGCTCGGGAGACAAAACAGTTGAGGAATAAGCAGATTCCTTTGGTGAAAGTCCTGTGGAATCATCATACGGGCCAAGATGCTACTTGGGAGTGGGAATCAGTGATAAGAGAAAAGTATCCCTAGTTTTTTTCCTCGTAGTTCAAGTTAGAATTTCGGGGACAAAATTCTTTTTAGGGGGAAAGAATTGTTACACCTGCGTTTAGGACCCTAGTAGTTTGTGCGTATGTGTATGATTGCTAGGGTGTATGTATGTGTGAATACGTGTATGTATATGTGTATGTATGTATTTGATGAATATGATATGATGTTGTTGTTAATGTGAGAATGCATATTTATGGGAATGTGATGTGATGGATTGATACATGTGTTCTGTGATTTGGATGTTAGGTTGTGAGGGTGTTGCCACCTTCTTGAGATTTCTCGGAAGTGTAAGGGGCAACCACTGTGTTAGGTGATATGAGTGAGTTTTAGAAGGGATTTTAGGTCCTGGAGGGCGTACGAGCGTACTAAAGGGTGGTACGGCCGGACTTCAACTCGCAGGAATTTGGGTGCATCAGGAACATCGAGTACGTACGGGCATATCGAATGGGGTAGGGGCGTACCGTTACTCGCAGGAGTTGTGTGCATCAGAAGTTTTAGTTCGGTACGGGCGTACCAAAATCTATACGGTAGTACGCGACTTATGCTGACCAGTCAAAAGGATAAGTATTAAGGTTTTCTTTAGTTTTATCACTTACTTCTATTCTGAACCTTTCTAAACATTAAATTAGAGCTCCTAAAGCACGGGGAAAGTATGAGAGCTAGAAGTTACCGCTAGAGGCCGATAATACCGAGATTACTGGCTTACGTTAGCAAGCTTTTTATTATAGGTTTGTGCTAGTTTATGTTGGATGTATGGGTTCATGCTAGGTATGTTATATACCTATTAGTTGTACAGGCTAGTGATGTTGTTTGGCTTATTTCTCTATCTTGAGACCTAAGTAAGGTCTATGAATGATGTTGGAGATTGGTTAAATGATTGCTACGACATTTCTCTTGTTTTTATAATGGAAAGGGTTGATGCCCTGTCATGAAGCATATTGCATGGAATGTTCATAGCATGCATGGTGATCAAAGAAGAAAGGAGTAGAAAAGAAATAAAGGAAAGATAGAGTGATGAGAGCAGAGCTAAGCTCTGGGTATGCTGGGTCAATCATGTTAATGAGATTCCGTTAAGGGATCATATAGATTTCTGCCCTCCCAATGGGAGATGAGTCTCGAGACATACAGTAAGAAAAGGGTGCATAGCACCATACAGTTAAATGCCCTTCTTCGGGGAGATGAGTACCGGTACATACAGGGACCCAATATGTGTGAAAGGAATGTGCACAATAACAGGAAAATAAGAGTGTTTATAAGAATGGTGATGAGGAGGGAGAGTGCAAAGCATGGATGCATTTACATTACATTTGTCAGAAGTAAATTCTATGACGTTATTAAGGTTTTGCTATATGCTGCTTTGTATGTGTATCTATGGTTACCTAGCACCACTGAGTTTTACACTCAGCATTTATCATTTGATGAACGTAGGTTCCGAGCCTTCGGGAGAGCAGCCAGAGAGACGATAGGGGTCGTTAGCAGAGAAAGCCTTCTCGAAGTGGTACTGGAGCTGTTTGGCAATCTCCATTTCATTTTTCTATATCTTAGCTTGTATTAGTCATAGCGGTAGTAGTCAGTACTGTATTTTAGTGGTGAACTGGTTATGGATACAGTAGGAAACCCCTTGTATGTATTGGTTTATTGTTGATTATATAGATGAGTTGTTAGCAAACCTAATCATATGAATGAATGAATGTATGTTATCCAGGGAATGATGCATGCTCACTTGAATGAATGCCACGCTATCCTCTTATTCACCATTAAGTGCAGGATCGTGTACCCATACAAATTTGTAGTACTTGGTTTAAGTGACGTATCCCTTGTAGAATACGTAGCAGTTTTCTATAAAGGAGATCGTTACGTATGCTACGGGAGCATGTTACTCCAGGTATGGGCTGGGGTGTAATAGCGACGTTGGATTGAGCTTATTAAGGATTACGACTGTGTAATTGGTTATCACCCAGGGAAAGCTAATTCAGTTGCTGATGCTTTAAGTTGGAAGATGTTCACCAGCTTGAGACAATCCTCGTTGATTTTGGTTTATGAGGCGAGACAGTTAGGTGCTATTCTGACATTACAATCTGACTGTATTCTGGCATAATTACAGATGAAGATGAAGCCTCTGTTAATAGACTAGATACAGAGAAGTACAGCTAGTGATGCGGAGTATCAGAAATAATTGTAGAAGGTGCAGTCTAGTAAGACTACTTTGTTTACTGTGGATGAGGACGGTAATCTGAGATACGGGACGCAGTTGTATGTTTCGGCAGACAAGGAAATAAAGAGACAGATTCTCGAGGAAGCCCACAGTTCAATGTTTGCCTATCATCCTGGAAGTACAAAGATGTATCGAGATTTGAGACAATATTATTGGTGGGTTGGTATGAAGAGAGATATAATGGATTATGTGACGAAATGCCTGATTTACTAGCGTGTGAAAGCGGAACATCAGGTGCCAGCTGGGCTACTTAATTCGTTGCCATTATCGGAGTGGAAATGGGATCGGATCACGATGGATTTCATCACGGGGTTACCATTGACGCAGGCTAAGCACGATGCAGTTTGGGTAATCATAGACCGGTTGACTAAGATGACTTATTTCATTCCTGTGCGTATGGATTATGGATTGGAGAGATTGGCAGAGTTGTATATGTGAGAGATTGTTCGGTTGCATGGGATTCCATCGTCTATTGTGTCTGATAGGGATCCGTGATTTACGTCTCAGTTTTGGGGTGTTTTCCAGAGAACTTTAGGCTTAAAAGTACATTTCAGTACAGCTTTTCACCCCCAAACCGATGGTCAATCTGAGAGGGTGATCCAGATTCTTGAGGATATGTTACGTGCCTGTATTCTCAAGTGGGAGGGTAGCTGGGATCAGTACGTGCATTTGATTGAGTTCGCATATAATAACAGCTACCAGTCGAGTATACAAATGGCTCCTTATGAGGCTTTGTATGGACGTCGGTGTCAGACGCCTTTACATTAGGATGAGGTTAGTGAGCGGAGATTAGTTGGGCTTGAACTTGTTCAATAGGCCGAGGATCTAGTACAATTGATTAAGTCCAGGCTGAAAGCCGCTTCTGACAGATATAAGTCGTATGTAGACTTAAAGCGACGAGATATTGAGTATGAGGTTGGAGACAAGGTGTTCCTAAAGGTATCTCCATGGAACAATATTATGCGATTCAGTCAGAAAAGGAAATTGAGTCCGCGTTTCATTGGTCCATACGAGGTACTTGAGAGAGTGTTACACCCGTGTTTGAGATAGAGGTTTGTATGCGTATGCGTTTTATTATACATTGATGATGTGTATACATGTATGTATGTATGTATGCTTGTATTTGTGATTGTTTTATGTGATACTGTCGCCTTATTGGGAAGTGTGACTTCTCGGTCGACCGCGTATCGATGATTTATTTGATCAGCTTAAGGGTGCAGCTGTGTTTTCTAAGATCGATTTGAGGTCGGGCTACCATCAATTATGAGTGAAGGAAGGTAGTATAGCGAAGACTGCATTCAGGACTCGTTATAGGCATTATGAATTTTTGGTAATGCCGTTCGGTTTTACGAATGCACTAGCAGTGTTCATGGCACTAATGAACACAGTGTTTTCTGATTATTTGGACCAGTTCGTGGTCATGTTCATTGATGACATCCTTGTCTATTTGAAGATGCATAAGGAGCATGATTGTCACTTAAGATCAGTGCTTGAACGAATGAAGGAGAAGCAGCTATTTGGTAAGCTAGCAAAATGTGAGTTCTGGCTTAATCAAGTAGCATTTTTAGGATATGTGATCTCTGCAGAGGGGATCAGAGTGGATCCGAGTAAGGTTGAGGCTGTGCTTAGTTGGCAGGCACCCAGGAATGTTAGTAAGGTTTGTAGTTTCTTGGGTCTAGCAGGGTACTATCGGAGGTTTGTTAAAGGATTTTCCATGATTTCTTTACCCTTGACGATGTTGTTGCGAAAGGACGTTCCTTTTGTTTGAACTGAGGAATGTCAAAGGAGTTTCGAGCTGTTGAAGGAGTGTTTGATGCAAGCTCCAATTCTTATGCTACCCACTCTGGGTCAAGCATATGTGATCTACAGTGATGCTTCGTTGAATGGTTTGGGATGTGTTCTAATGCAGGATCGGAAAGTGATTGCCTATGCTTCGAGGCAATTGAAACCACATGAGAAGAATTATCCCACACTTAATTTAGAGTTAGCAGCGATCGTGTTTGCCCTTAAGATCTGGTGACATTACTTGTATGGTGAGCTCTGTTATATGTACACGGATCACAAGAGTCTTAAGTATCTGGGTACGCAAAAGGAGTTGAACTTGAGGCAACGATGCTGGATTGAGCTGATTAAGGATTACGACTGTGTGATTGATTATCACCTAGGAAAAGCTAATTCGGTTGCTGATGCTTTAAGTCGAAAGATGTTTGCCGGCTTGAGACAATCTTCA
The DNA here is from genome assembly GCA_948192965.1 of Dalechampia spathulata. Classification (NCBI taxonomy): domain Eukaryota; kingdom Viridiplantae; phylum Streptophyta; class Magnoliopsida; order Malpighiales; family Euphorbiaceae; genus Dalechampia; species Dalechampia spathulata. The sequence goes on along the minus strand of CANYBF011844630.1, from coordinate 5,185 downwards.
TTGGTTTTAGTATATGAGATGCACCAGTTGAATGCTACTCTGACAGTGCAGTCTGATTATCTTTTAGCACAGTTACAGATGAAGGTTAAGCCTCTGTTGATAGACCAGATACAAAGAAGTGTAGCTAATGATGCGGAGTACCAGAAACAGTTGCAGAAGGTACAGTCTAGTAAGACTACCTTATTTACCATGGGTGAGGATGGTAATTTGAGGCACGGCACACGGTTGTATGTTCCGACAAACGAGGGACTAAAGAGACAGATTCTCGAGGAAGCCCACAGTTCGACATTTGCTTATCATCCCGGAAGTACAAAAATGTATCGAGATTTGAGACAATATTATTGGTGGGTTGGTTTAAAGAGAGATATAGCGGATTATGTGAGTAAATGCCTGATTTGCCAGCGCGTGAAAGTGGAACATCAGGTACCAGCTGGACTACTTAATTCGTTGCCTATGCCAGAGTGGAAGTGGGATCGTATTACGATGGATTTCATCACGGGGTTATCGTTGACCCAAGCTAAGCACGATGCAGTATGGGTGATTGTTGATCGGTTGACTAAGACGACTCATTTTATCCCTGTGCAAATGGATTATGGATTAGAGAGGTTGGCAGAGTTGTATATGAGAGAGATTGTCCGATTGCATGGGATTCCATCGTCTATCATGTCAGATAGAGATCCTCGATTTACTTCTCGATTTTAGGGTGCTTTCCAGAGAGCTTTAGGCTTGAAAGTCCATTTCAGTACGGCTTTTCACCCCCAGACCGATGGCCAGTCCGAGAGGGTGATCCAGATTCTTGAGGATATGTTACGTGCCTGTATTCTCGAGTGGGAGGGTAGTTGGGATCTGTACTTGCATTTGATTGAGTTCGCATATAATAACAGCTACCAGTCGAGTATACAGATGGCACCGTATGAGGCTTTGTATCGACGTAGGTGTAGGACGCCGTTACATTGGAATGAGGTTGGTGAGCGGAGATTGATTGGGCTTGAGCTAGTTCAGCAGGCCGAAGATCAGGTGCAGCTGATTAAGTCCAGGTTAAAAGCAGTATTGGACAGACATAAGTCGTATGTAGACTTAAAGCGGCGAGATATTGAGTATGCGGTTGGAGATAAGGTGTTTTTGAAGGTATCTCCGTGGAAGAAGATTATGAGATTCGGTCAGAAGGGTAAATTAAGTCCTCGTTTCATTGGTTCATACGAGGTACTTGAGCGAGTGGGTCCGTTGGCGTATAGGTTAGCTTTGCCACCAGAGTTGGACCAGATTCATAATGTATTTCATGTTTCTATGCTGAGGAGGTATAGATCAGATCCTTCATATGTGATTCTAGTGGAATCGATTGAGGTTTGACAAGACTTGTCTTATTCAGAGGAACTGATTCAGATTTTGGCCCGAGAAGTTAAGCAACTAAGGAACAAACAGATACCGTTGGTTAAGGTATTGTGGAACCATCACACAGGTCAAGATGCAACGTGGGAACGAGAGGCTCTGATGAGAGAACAGTATCCTCATTTGTTTTCTGGTAAGTTTCGTTCTAATTTCGGGACGAAATTCTTTTTAGGGGGAGAGAGTTATTACACCCATGTTTGAGATAGAGGTTTGTATGCGTATGCATTTTGTTATACATTGATGATGTGTATACATGTATGCATGTATGTATGCTTGTATTTGTGATTATTTTATGTGATACTGTCGCCTTATTAGGAAGTGTGACTTCTCGATCGGATGAGGGACAGTGAGTTTAATGTGTTAGGATTGGTTTTGGAGTATGTTTCACAGGTTCTGGGAGAGTTAGGGGCTTCAATTAAGGCAAGTTTTGATGTTAGGCACGCGGTACGGGCGTACGGACATCCGTACGGGTGTACCAGGCATGAGGAATAAGAGGTATTGAGGTCCTGGAGTCGATACGGGCATACCAAGAGGGTGTACGGCCATACGGTTACTCGCAGGAAAATGGGTTTGTCAGGAACTTTAGGGTCGTACGGGCGTACCAAATATAGTACGGGCGTACGACAACTCGCAGGAAAATCAGTGCATCAAGGTTTTTAGTTTGGTACGGGTGTATAGGTATTTGGTACGGCCGTACGCGACTTAAAACACCATTTTTAAAAGAATAAACTTAGACTTTTCTTTGACTTATTTTCAGTTTCTTTCTCCCAAACCCTTCCTACAGTCCCTAAAGCCCTAGAGCTCATTTTTCTTCAGGGAATTAAGCCTAGCAGAGTTGGTTTTGCAAGGCTAGAAGCTTAGAAGAGTGATTAGTCACTAGCAACTCTACTTCTACCAGGTTCGTGCTAGTTAGTGTTGGTTTGGATTAGTTGTTCTTTGCTTCTTCTATTGCTTTTAAGCTAAGTATGGCTTAGTAAATGATGATTAGGGATTGAATTCCCGTATTTGCCAATTATTTTAATGCTATGAGCTTATTATTTGTTAAGTGCAATGATTCTTGCTTGAGCTTCTATACAATACACTTGCATGTTAGCATATTCATAGCATATGGGATTGTGAATGCTTAGACAGAGTGAAAGAAAATGAGGAAAGGCATGCTGGATTAGATATTATAGGATTCTATAATGGAATCGTATATTATTTCCTCCTACGGGAGTTGAGTCTCGAGACATAGGCATAACAAAAGGGCCTACGGGCCAGGATTACAGTTGTCCTCCTTCGGGAGTTGAGTTCCGGTACATAGGGATCCAGCATGGGAATATATTGTGCACAATAAGGGAAAAAGGAAAGAGGAAAGAGAGGGCAGAACATGAAGAGGGAATGGGGCAACATAGCATTGTATTGCTTGTTATGTGATATGCTTGTTTCTACTATATATGTTTATGATAGCTAGTACCACTGAGTCTTCAACTCAGCATTTATCAATTGATGAATGCAGGTTCCGAGCCTACTGTAGAAGGCCTAGAGCAGTGATAGCCAGTGTCAGCAAAGGGGCGGATTCATCAGCGAATCCTTATCTCAAGGTAATCTGGATAGCCGAGCATGCTTCTTTTGTTAGCCATGTATTGTAGCTTGTGTAGATATTAGCGAGGCAGTATTGTATTTGTAGTTTGGTGGTGACTTGTATGATTATTGTAAACAGAACCTTTATATACTAATAAATATACGTTTGTTATAGACATGTTCATTCAATTGAATGTATGCTGTTATCTAGGGTTATGTTTGGTTCTGTTTGTCGATTTCACCGCCATACTATCTGTTATCCCTATATGACATCCTTGTATATAAGCACAGGTATCCCTTGTAGTGTATACAACGGGTTTCCATACGGGAGGTCGTTGTGTATGCTACGGGAGCATGTTACTCTAGGTATGGGCTGGGCGTGACAGAGAGTGGGACCAGTGGCATATAGGTTGGCTTTGCCACCAGAGTTGGATAGGATTCATAATGTATTTTATGTTTCTATGTTGAGGAGGTACAGATCAGACCCTATACACGTGATTCCAGTAGAGTCGATTGAAGTTAGACCCGACTTGTCATATTCAGAGGAACCGATTCAGATTTTAGCCCGAGAAGTTAAGCAACTAAGGAACAAATAGATACCTTTAGTTAAGGTATTGTGGAATCATCACACGAGTCAAAATGTGACTTGGGAACGAGAAGCTTTGATGAAGGAACAGTATCCTCACTTATTCACTGGTAAGTTTCACTCTAATTTCGGGACGAAATTCTTTTTAAGGGGAGAGAGTTGTTACACCCGTATTTGAGGCCCTAGTAATTGTACGATAGTATATGGATAGAGGTCTGTATGCGTTTGTGTTTTGTTATACTATGATGTGTATGTATGTATGCTTGTATATGTGGATGTATTAGTTTTGATTGTGATGTTGCATATGATGCTGTCGCCTTATTGAGAAGCGTGACTTCTCGGTTGAACGAGGGGTAGCCAATTGGATGTGTTAGTTTGGTTTTGAAGTGTTTTAGCAGGTTTTAGTAGGTTTCAGGGTGAGTAAGGGGTGCTATTAGGGTATGTACTAGTTTTAGGCATGCGGTACGGGCGTACGGATATCCGTACGGGTATACCAAGCATGAGGAATAGGAGGTATTGAGGTCCTGGAGACGGTATGGGCGCACCAAGGAGCTGTGCGGCCGTACCGTTGCTCGCAGGAAAATAGGTTTGTCAAGAACTTTAGGGTCGTACGGGCGTACGATAGCTCGCAGGAAATCAGGGCATCAGGACTTTAAGTTCGGTACGGGCGTATGGTAGTTTGGTATGACCGTACGCGACTTAAAACACCATTTTAAGAAGATAAACTTAGGCTTTTCTTTGACTTTCTTCCTTGTTTCTTCTCCTAAACCCTTTCTAACATCCCTAAACCCCTAGAGTTCATCTTCCTTCAAGGGATTAAGCATATCAGAGTTAATTTTGCAAGGCTAGAAGCATAGAGGAGTGAGTAGCCACTAGAAGCTTTACTTCTACCAGGTTCATGCTAGTTAGTGCTAGTTTGTATTGAGTTGCTCTTTGCTTCTTTTATTGTTTTAAGCCAAGTTTGGCTATGAGATTGATGTTTGGGGATTGAATTCCCATTTATTGCTTGATATGTGTGATATAAGCTTACTTTACTGCTTTCATAAGTCATTTCTCCGTATTATGTTGCATTGAACATTTCTCATTAGCATATACATAATAGAAGGGTTGAGAATAATGAGAGAAAATGAGGAAAAAGGCATGCTGAATCATATATTACAGGATTCCATAATGGAATCGTATATTATATTACCTCCTACGGGAGTTGAGTCTCGAGACATAGTTTTTAAAAGGGCCTAAGGGCCAGGATTACAGTTGCCCTCCTTTGGGAGTTGAGTACCGGTACATAGGGATCCAGCATGGGAATATATTGTGCACAATAAACAAAAAAGAAAAGGGGAAAAGAGGGCAAGCATAGCATTGCATTGTATTGCCTGTGAATTGAAATATTTGTTTCTATGATATGTGTTATGTGTTACTTGCACCACTGAGTCTTTGATTCAGCGTTTATCAATTGATGGACGCAGGTTCCGAGCCCACAGTAGAGGGCCCAGAGCAGTGATTGCCTGTTACACCCACGATAGAGACCCTAGGAGTTATACGTATTGAGGTACCTAGAGATGTATGTGCACGTATCTATATGTGAATGTGTATACGTGAATGTATTGGTATGTGTATGAATGTATGTGAATGAGTATATGTGTATTC
>CANYBF011844553.1:0-11209 GCA_948192965.1 Dalechampia spathulata | reverse complement strand
AAGAACATTACGTTCCTTTGAGTATTGCTTCCGCTAAAATTCTGTTCGGTTTTCCTTGGAAGGCAACAAACCTATATTTTTTTCGTCTTCAATCTCAGCATACCATGATGCAAGGTACGCTATCAATACATAATTAAATCCGATCTTTTGATATCTAGTAATTTTGCATGATCCAGGTTTACGAGATTTATTGGTTAATTTTCTATCAGTTTTGCATTAATTTCCCTAAATTCAGAGAAATATATTAGAATGCTTACATGCATCATGCAAGTATTGACGATAAGAACTTATGCCTCCTTGATTGATGAATGATATGAAAATGATAAAAAAAATTATAAAATTTTGGTAAATTATGAATTTATTGAATATGATTATAATCATGAAAGGTAACTAATATTTTAGAAAAAGTTTCAAATGATAATTTAAGTAAAAACCTGATAAGATAATAGAATTAATATGAATGAAAATCGTAGAGTATGATCCAAAAATTTAATATGGTAATTAAAAAGTTTATAGAATATTATCATATGACTTAAGATTTAGTGAAGTATCATATTGGATAGATAAAATCTATGTATGCTACTTAGACTAGGAGAATTATTTGTAGAGATTTATACGAAAGATTACTAATTGATAACCCTAAATATTAGAAAAATTGGAGATAATTATATTGTACTCATTTTTATTATTTTATATTTTAAATTATTTTAATTGAACTACTAATAGAAATTACTTTGTTTGATTAATTTGGACATTTTTGAAAAAGTTACCTGGAAAATTCCTTTGATATGATAAAATGAATTTTAATTGTTTTATAAGTTATAGAATGAATTGTTATAATTTTAATTATTATAGAATGAATTGTTATATAAGTTATAATACTTTAATTTATACAAATGAGATAAAACTTAAGGATAGAAATAAAGGCGAAGTGACTTGAAAAAAAATTAGTTGAAAAAGGGGATGGATAACATGGTTTAAGAGTTGTAAAATGTGGGGGGTTGACATTCTTAGTTTTCCTTTATGCAATAACTAATCCTCCTAGATTAAGAGCTAAATTAAGGTATTAAGCTAATTGTGTAGGAAGAGCCAATGGGAAATTTGATAAATAAAGTCAAACTCTTGAAATTGAAATCTTAATTTTTCCTTAACTAAGATCTAACACTTCTTCTTCCTTTCTTCTTAATCCGTTCTCAACATCCACATTCCTAAAGATATGTATTCACTTTTCCAAATTTCTTAAAGGTCTAAATTTGGTTTTGGTTTCAAGAGAATTCAAAAAATTCCAAGAGGGTTCATTAAAGGTGGTCAAGCTTATCGGACATCCTTAAAGTATAAACTCATTATTTCCAAGCCTACTTAGGAACTAAGGAGTTCTTGTAAGTGTTTAAACCCTCTTGGGTTTGTTTGTGTAATGGAGAATTGATTTTGAATATGTATTGTGTATGAATGCAATTAGGATTATATTTTGATAATATGATATTGAGTGATGTTAGCTTTCAATAGAATGAAATGAGAAATGATGGATGGCAATTAAGATTATAGATTATGTTTCCATAATGATGTTGGTTTTAATAAGTATGAAAGACAATAATATATATATTGTTTTCATAATTTGTGTTCTTAGAACTCCAAAATAAGCATTCTAGAGGCTAAAGAATACATTATAAAATGTCTACAGTGTTTAATAGTTCAACATAAGTCATATTGCCTTCATGAAGTGAACAAATTATGTCTAATGATTAACATGAGTCATGTTGAGGGTAATACAAATCGAGTTACATATGTGAGAGCTAAAATGGGTACCTAAGACTAATGATGTTGAGATAAACCTACCTTAACTTAAGCACCCATAATCAAACATCATAAAGGGTTAAATGGATCATGAAAAATAAGTATTTAAACTAAGATAAGATATGAATTATGAACAAGAGCTTAAATTTATATATATATATATATATATATATATATATTATAAAACATTAAAACATGGAACTAACTACATCAAGTAGGAACATCTCATGGTGGAAACTGAGAAAGAATATAATAGGGTTAAATATATTTAATATTAATTATTAATATTATATACTATTTAAAAATTTAATAAATCATGACGGACTTTGCAACGAATTCAATTCCATCACACAATTTGGCCAGCCAAATATAATTCATCTCCATATTACAATGGATTTACAGACACTTAAATTCCGTCGTAAATTTAGTGATGGTACTGTCACCACTTTCGTCTCTAAAATTTATTAGCGACAGATATAGTGATGGAAACTAATTTCATCGTCTCCATCTCATCACCATTCTGTTGCCCTTTAGTGACAGATAACTATTCATCACTAATTTTACCACCTTTTCGCTTTTCTCTTGTAGTGTTATAAGTGCCTTAATATGGTGGTTGGATATATGAATAAAGAATATGGAGGTACTAGTGCTATATAAATAAAGTAAAGGTCATAAATGAAATAAAATATTATTGCATAATAAGAAGACATGATTACATGATTTAATTTGTATGCATAAGGTTATGAGTTAACTTGAATTTTTCATAGTTATTAGGTAGAGCATGAAGAGAGCTTCGATTTGATACTAAGATCATACAATTCTGATAAGTAGATCTTTAGATATACATGATACAAATTTGCATGATGCACATGATTATGCATGTGCATATGTCATATGACTTGCACATGTGTGACTTGACTAAAGGAAGATGATCATGTGATTGTCACATGCTTAATTAGGATTTTAGGATGTGTTAGACATGTCATATGTTGATTAAATTAAGTCAACTTATGTGTCATGATACATAAGCTATCCAGTCAACTCTAATGCCACCAAAGCCTATTAGGTTAATTAACATATGATTTTAGGTTTATAGAAATATAACTCTCTACCTCCTTCTTCTTCCTCACATTCTTTTAGAGAAAAGAATAAAAGAATTCGAATCAAACACAAGCAAGAGGATTCGATCCTTCAATACCAATAATAACAATAATTACAATTAATATTAATAATAATAATTACAAATAATAATAATAATAATAATTTTTAATAAAATTAATGTTGTTATTATTATTATTATTATTTATAATTAATGTTATTATTATTATCAAATATTTTTATTGTTTGGTTGGGCTGTCATTTTAACATGCAGCTTATGTTTTTATAGCCCATTTTATTTGTCTACCAGGTCAGCTAGGCCGGTGGCCCAATTCACCTATCACGATTGACTCTACCATCAGTTTAATTGAAGGTCTACAGTCAAAACATCCCGAACTTAAAAATTTTTTTTATTTTTTAGGATAATTTGGAAAAATTATTTCCCATATATAAACATAAAGGAGAATATCAAGAATCAAAATATGAAATTTGGGAATAAAATTTTAATATATTTATGTTTGAGAGGCCATTACAATTTACAAGCACACTCTTCTCCATTCTCTCCCCCCTTTTTTTAAAATAAACAAGATTGGCGCCTTTCTCTCTCTTTTTCGCTCTTCTTTATTTGTTTCTTGCTTCATTGTCAATCTTTCTTGAATCTTGCATTTGGGTTTTTCCTCTTCTTTTAGAATATGGATATGGAAGACGATAAACTCAATCCCGATCGTCAACCTAACCCTTCCGATCAGTCCATGAGTGAAATCGAAGGAGATTTTGATATGGCAGTAAGGCTAAACGAAAATACAGGTAGTCATATAGCAAGCATGAGCGGAACTAAAGATGACGAGTTTGGTAGTGACATGTATACGTATGGTTTTCAAACTGGAGGTGAAAGCATCGGCAATAAAAGATATAACACTGGCACTCTTATTGATAAAGATGAAACGCAAGATAAAGCTAAAACAGAAAACAAAGTAAATTTTGACAGGTTGAGAGTTTTGATCAATGAACCTGTGGATACCAACTTCAAAGAATTCGATAAAAAGGTTATCAGATTGACTGGTGATGAAGATAATAAGAGGATCCAAGGACTCGAAGCCAAGATTTATGAAGTTTTGAAGAAAGATGAAGAAGACGACTTCGAGAACGAAAAGAATGTGCAAAAGCAATGTTTCTTACAATGGGTGAAAGTGTTTGATGGATGTAACGGCGTTACAGCGGCGGTTTATAACATAATAAAGAATGATGCACTCAATCGAGGGATTGTTCTCTCTCGTATCCTTGTCGATATCATGATCTATATGTCATATGAGAGATACCATGAAATGATGGAGACCTTTCTAGTTATGGAAACCGCGCTTGAATGGGTGGTTGAAGGAGAAAATTCAGTAGTAATTCAGAAGATTCTTGGAATAATGCGAGCAGCAGATATACAAGTGCGGAAGAAGAAGAGAGCTGAGATGTTGCAGAATCCTAGCAAAGGAAAGAAAGAGATAGTAATTGAAGAAGGCAGATCTTTAGTTGATGAGATTACATTTCGATTACTGAAAGAAATGTTTCGGTTGGAGCTGTGTTGGATGCATCAAGGACTGACAAGCGGCGAGCAGTTGCTGATGAATGAGATTCAAATTGTGGAAAACGATATCGATCAGTGTGACTTGGAACTGATTGCGGTATCAGCAGATTTATGTAATTTGTTGGACAGGTTTTTGTTTGGTTCAAGCGCTGAGAAATGGAAGTACTGTGCAGAATTTGAAGCTGTGGATGGCAAGATTGTTGAATTGTGGGATAGAGCTTAGGATCAGTGTAGTCTTTCTATTAGCACTAATGCTGTTTATTTGTTTTCGACAGGCAGCAGGACAATTCAGATCAATTATGACATGATATGGGTAATTCAACTCGTCCACAAACCCTACGATACGAATATCAAAATAAAATAAAATGGGATGCGAGGTGACGGAAAAGGAACTTCAACTGAAAGACTAACCAAGCCAGGCTCATAACAAGTTTAATGATGAACTAGTGACTTGTGAAAAGAAAAGATGCCATTGGGTATCAGATTCAGTCACCTTTGGTGGGATTAATGCCTCTTCATCACGGCCTTTCCGCCATTTTGTCCCTGTTATACCTTCAATCTTTTCACTAATGGACTCGCACACAGATTTGTACATTCCTCGCCTGCTTGCATTTTCAGAAGCCGTCATGTGGATTTTGACATCGGGAATATAGATTTATTATTTGAAAAATAATAAAAATATATATAAATTATGAAAATAGTATAGATAAATCTTTTTTTAATATTTATATTGATGAATATAAATAATCATTAAAGTTTATTGATATGAATATAATTTTAATTTATTAAATAAACATAAACTATGTTTATATTATTATTAATAAAATATAAATTAAAAGTATATTGATATAGATAAAGTTATAATTATTGATGCTAAAGATTCTGCAACATGCTCATGGTACAATGTGCAATAAGCATGCCAACAGTCATTCATTGTTCATGTTATCTTTATTAGTTATTTTTTTATAACATAATTTTGGAATTATTATAATATAATTAAAAAAAATTATAGCAACTCATGAGAGATGCTATTGACATTAACTTCTCCATAACAACTAACAACTAAATATTATTGTTAAAATGCACAGAATATTAGAATTATCATAAATGTCAATTTGATGGGATGTTTTATATTTGTGTGATTTAATTAAGAATTATTTATTCATATTTTCATATATAAATAGAATTAATAAAAATATAACATATCATCTAATAATATATTATTAAAAATATTAATAATACAATAATTATATCAATTATGATTTTTTAAATTTTATATACCTTCATACAAAACCTTCATTTTATAACCATCATTTCGCCTTTCTTTTCTTTCACACTGTCACCGCCACATGATGACATACCACGACCATGACGTTCTTCCTTTTTATTTGAGTTTATTATTTTTCAATCTTTTTTGTATTTTATTCTTTTTTTTATTTGGTTGTTATTTTTGGCTTTTTAAATTTCATGTTTTTTCTTCTTCTTCTTATGCTTAGATTTATCATCTTATTTTATTTTATTTTTTATTTGATTGTTTGATTTAGTTTTGACTTTGAATATTTTTTTATATCATATTATAATAAATATATATTTATCAATAGATATTAAATAATGTATATTTTGAGATTTATCAATACAAGCCTTTGAATAATGATATATTTATCAATAGATATTAAATAATGTATATATATTTATCAATACAAGCCTTTGAATAATGATAACAGTGCATGATGTCATTTTCTTCAAAATGTCATTGGATGAAGTGTATAATTGTTTGGCAAATTGAAAGTTTGAAAATGATAGTATGCATAATAATATCTTGCATATTTCACCATATTAATTATATGAATGCTTACTACTCTAAAATTTATTGATTAGTTAAAAACTAATTAATTTATCAAGTGGATTGGGCAACAAAATGAAAGTGAAGTACATAGAAATTCAAGCAAGAATGAGTTATGATGTTTAATCAAATATAGTTATGGGTGAGTTTTTCATCATAATTCAAAGCGAGGCTTATGATAGACGATACTATAAATCCGTTTGAAGTGAAAAAGTAGTCTTTCCAAAATGCTTTCTCAAGGATTAAAATGGCCTTGCATGCGGTTGCAAATGGCGTTGTCACTGAATGGTTCAAGAATTTGGTTTAACTAACTCATAACATGAGTGTTAGTTAAACCCTTTAAAGATGAGTTCAGATGGTTAAGATCTATTTATTTATAGTTTCAATTTCAATTTTATCATTTTAATCAATTAATTGATCTAGGCAGACATATGGACATTTATAGGTATGAATATATCATACAATATAACATGATAACAAATATAATAGATATTGCATGACAACAAATATAAGAAAGCATAGCAATAAAATACATAAATAATAATGACCAATAGAAAGGGAATAGAGAGAAATAAGGGATATACAAATAATATAGCAATACATACATGTGAGGAGGAATAAATAGAGGCCTATTATATTATATGAGAGCTTCAACAATACATAATCAAGACTTTAAGTAACATCTCCTCCACTCGAGAAAATGATCTTAAGTAGCATAAGCCAAAAAGGAATAAAGGAAAACATAAGACAACAATGAAAATGTAAGGACATAATTTGATCAATTCTAGCTATGAGAAAGCACGAATCATGGATCAAGGTATACTAAATGTGTTTGGAAATCATTCATGATAAATATAATTAACATGAGTCATATCATGAAAATATCATACAAATGAACGAGAACTCGTAAAATCACTTTAGCAAATCATTTAGGCTTGATTTACTTTTAATCATTGATAATGGCAATGGAAATAAAATCAAATGACATGATTAAAATTCAAATAAAAATCAAGCAAAAATCAAATGAAATCATATTTTAAGCAAAAAAAATTGATCATAGACATGAATTAAAAGCTTATAAAATCATTAAGGATCACTCAAAAAATAAGTCAACATTTGAATTCAGTCTAATCATATCAAGCGATAATAATCATAATTAAAATGGTATTTAATTAAGAAATAAGTAAAATAAATTAATATTTAGGCAAAATCAATAAAATTAGATCATGAGACTTAAAATTAATAGACTCTTACATCATTACGGATCAATTGGAGATGAATAAATAATTAAATTACAACTCAATCACATTAATTACAACCAAATCAAATTAAAAGTGGCATTTAACTTAAAAATTAACTTTGAAGTTAAAATTAATCAAATTGCAATAATGTTTAATAAATTCAAAAAATTTGGATCACTGTAAAATCATAAATACTATTGAAGACTTCAATTAGAATAAAAAAATACGTGAAAATGAATTGAAAATCATAAATCTGTGAAATTATGGACATGATGTGTGCAACATATAACATGATGTGCATATCCCATGGCCTAGGAATCAACTATATGTGCAACATATAGATTGTTATGCATCACATATTGCATTCCTGAAAAAGAAAAAATGAGATTTTTAAGCAAAAATCATGAATAATGTTCAAAAATAAGAAGATATGGGATTACTATAAATCATTTAAGGTCATGGATTGACCTAAATGCTATTGTTGCATTCCTAAATCTAACCAAATGAGGCAAAAATTATAAAACCCAATCATATAAGCATGAATTTAGAAGAAAAGAGAAGAGAAAATGACATTCTTGTAACTTACCAAGGGTAATTAAGCCTTAATCTTCTTAGTGTCAAGTTAAGCAATGGATGTACTGAATAAATTTATCTTTAATCATTTCATTAAAGGTTAATTATATGATTAATTAGTGAACTATCAATTTGACAAAGCTTAGCCTAAATTATGAATTTTTGAATCTCCTTTTCATAAATATATGGGTCGTATGTATAAAGAAGGGTTGAGGTTTACTAAAAACAAATTGGTAATGTGAGATGTTTAAAATTCCATAATGATGTGCATAACATGTAATATTATATGCACATCATGTAATACAAAATTAATGGACGTGCACAACATGTAGTAGAATGTTCTTTGCATATCACAAAAGGGACCCTATATGCACCCCACATTCTATGTACATTGAGATATGCATCATTTGCCCAATGAACTCCAAATGTGCCAAAATGGCAAGGGGACATATGGCTCACTTCATTTTAGAATGAGAAATAGGCCACTTATATCATGCATTTTAATTGAATATACGTAGTATGTAACACTATATGCTCCACACATCAAGAAATTTGCACAATATGCTTTACCTTTCACGAGCAAAAAGTAATATGTTTCATATGTTAGGAGCACTCATGGGATGCTAAACCTCTTGTGTATAGCTCAAGTTCTAAAATAGGGATCAATACTAAGTCATATCAAAGAAAACTCAAACACATAGCATGCAGATGAAAATTCAAGATCTATAATAGCTTGCATAAAAAAGAGGGACATGCTTATATAAGCTTACAACCAAGTCTTGTGTATGAGTGTTTATAAGAATTAAATTTGCATGGATTTTATAGAAACTAAAGTTTGACTAAATAAATAATTGAGTGGTTAGGTTGTCAATTTAATAAAAATTCATTGGAAATATGGAAAAATAACAAGACATGGAATTATATATGATTCAAGTAAATATATACTAGGAAAGATCAACGCAAAACATTACTTGGATCTTATAAGGTTACTTAATTAAAAATGCTAAGAAATTTATGTATGACATGATATGAAAATAGAGAAGCTATATTTTCAATACTACAACATGATGAAGGAAAAAAAGAATGAGATATATGTTTAATAAGTATAAAATGACAAAACAAGAGTAACAAGTAAATAAAAAATTAAAAAATACAATTGTTAATTATGTTAATGGTATTAATAAATTAATTGAGATTGATATATGTTTATTGTTAGCAAACATTTATTTGTAAAGGATTACAGATATTTAAGTTAGTAAGTTAAATAAATAAATATGCATTGAGATTATATTGACAATGACTAGCATAAATTACAGTTTATGCTTAATAAGTTGAATTGTATTAATGTGCTTAGTAGATAAATGGATGATGGGAAGGCGCTAGGTAAGATAATTTATGTATAGTTTATAATATTAATTTTAGAGTATATAAATATTGATTTGTTTATACATTATATGATCATTATATATTGAGGAAGCATGATGATGGTTATCAGCTGATATATGCTTATTATTGATAATAGTGAAACCATGTAAAGTCATGAATGCTTAGAGACTTATATTATTAATGAAATATATACAAATATTATATTGTTGATATTATACGCTTAAATGAATATATTGGTTTAATATATCAATTTGAATTAATGTTTCCTATTAGAATTATGATTATATAATCATATATACAACATTAATGGTGACTTGTAAGCGTATTTTGAGTAGATGTGATTGATAGGATTGACAAAAGCATATGTGTTATGAATAAGTTATTGATTAATGGTTTGATTGTTATATATTTATTGAATGATATTTGTTACATCCGCGTTTGACCCCCTAGAAGTTTGTAGGATTTTGTGTATGCATGTTGGATGTATACATGTATGTATACAGGATAGCTTGCGTATGTGCTTGTATGTGCGTCCTAAAGACGTATTAGATGTGTATTTGATGTGTGCATGGCTTGCTTTATGCGTGTTGTCGCCTTATCGGGAAGCGTGTCTTCTCGGTTGGATGAGGGATGACGAGTAGTTGTGCTTAGGATTGTTAGGGTGTATGTATGTGTATGAGTATGTGTATATGTGTATGAGCATGTGTATATGTGTATGTATGTGTGTATACATGTATGAATACATGTATGAATTGTATTTGATGAATGTGATTGTGAATGCCTTAAGGGAATGCATGTTGGGAATGAGAGTGTGAGTTTGGTTGTTGTAACGAGTCATGAAGAGTCGTCACGAGTCATTACAGTAGGTATTTTGGCTTGGGGAAGTGTTTTGGTCTCTGTAACGAGTCATGACATAGTGTCACGAGTCATTACAGAAGTGTTTTTGGTGGTCACGACTCGTGAAAGAGTGTCACGAGTCGTTATAGAGAGTTTTGCCTGTTTTAAGGTATTTTGGCCTTCACGAGTAGTGTCACGAGTCGTGATAGGGTGTCACGAGTCATTACAGAAGGTTTTGTGTAACGCCTTCTGGCTGCGTAACATGCTCCCATAAAATAATTAATGATCTCCAATACGTGGAAACCACTAATTACTCTACAAGGGATTTCTATGAAATTTTTTTTTTTAGTATCCTAATTTGTGATTACCTGTTTATAAATAACGATGTGCCTTTCGAGGTCTTTGCGGAAGACTTAGTCCCTAAGTTACAATCTTAAAATTTCTGCCTTACAGATTAATTTAATTTAATTAAATCATTAACTTCGCACCTAACCAAGTTCTTGTCCTTAAAACTTCTGCTGAGTTGGTCCTTTGGGAAATCTGTGCTCGCTATCATCTTGTGAGCGCCGGTTTCTGCCGGTGCCCAGAGCGAGGCTTGTGAAAGTCACGGACCGGGTACCGCACTTGGAGCGAAAGGCAGTCTTCCTAAGGGGTTCCCTTAAGGAATGATACAGACTCGAAAGAGTCGCAAGGAGTCACCATCGGATGGTTCCGGATTGGTCCAACCGACCTATAGCATGAGTGCTAGTTAAACCCTTCAGAGATTGGGTTCGGGTGGTGGAGATCTATTCTATGAGTTTCCAAGATCGATTTTACCATTTTAGTTGGGATTAATTGTCCTAAGCAGGCAAGCAAGCGAGC
>CANYBF011843723.1:0-18946 GCA_948192965.1 Dalechampia spathulata | reverse complement strand
TATATGCTTGGTCAAAAGTCAAAAAGGCAAAAGTCACTTTTACCCCCAAGCCTCCTACCCCTCTAACAAGCACCACTACATGTACACATACACATAGACATGTATATACGTACACATACACCTATACATACATGTATACATACATGCATACATACATACACATCCACATACATATACACATATGCATACATCTATACACCCGTACATCCATGCATACACATATTTATACACATATACATACGTGTAGGCATACAAACTCCTAGGGTCCTAGACGCGGGCGTAACAAAATTATTTTAATAATAAGATAAATACTATTAAAATAATAAATAAATAAAGTGATAATTATTTTGAAGTGAGGATAAAGGTTATGTCACATCCCGACCCAAGACCCGAGGGATGACGACATGATCCCGTAGCATAACCATCACTTTCCCGTCTCAAGAAAATAATAATTATACTACAAGGGATTTTAAACTCTAATGCTCGTATAAAAATCCAATAACAAAAAGATAAATAAATAAATACAAAACCCTGGATATATACATGAATTCTTATACAATATATTTAGTATACTGCCAAATCCTAATACAAAAGGGTATAGGCACAAATAGACAAAACTGCAGGAGTCCATCCAGAAGTCCAAGACACGAACTAGCTGTTGTACCTCTACTCCCGCTGCTCACCCTCTGAACTCGGATCTACGTTAATCAAATAATAAACGCTGAGAATAATCTCAGTGGTGCTAGGAACACAAAGCATATCATACACATACACATCCAATCCATACAGCATACAGCTAAACATACGACATACAACCTAGTACACAGCACACAGCCAGTCAAGCACACGGCACACAGCCTATCGTACCATCATAAATGCTCCACTGTCAATCATGCAATGCACTCACCCTCAATTGGCACTTCTCGTGCTCTTTTAGGAGTATCATTTACCCCTTCACCATATTGATCAATACCGGCACTTCTCGCACCTGTAGGGCATCTCACCCCTTCACCATATTGATCAATACCGG
This sequence comes from Dalechampia spathulata, assembly GCA_948192965.1. Lineage (NCBI taxonomy): Eukaryota > Viridiplantae > Streptophyta > Magnoliopsida > Malpighiales > Euphorbiaceae > Dalechampia > Dalechampia spathulata. Next base: position 17,916 of record CANYBF011843723.1, on the reverse strand, counting down.
CACTTCTCGCACTTGTAGGGTATCACTCCTTTCATATCAATTGGTACCTCTTATACCTCATTTCCGCCACCCTTATTTCACTCCCTCACCATGATATGCTATGCCATCATTCATAATGCATGAACAAACCAAATAACAATCCTACAAGCCAAACGTCTAATAATCACAAGGCACGTTCCTTCCCGGAACCCATAGCCACACATACGTTCCTTCTCGGAACCCATAACCGCAATCATAAGCATCAAAAGCATGTACAAGCATAATCACAGGGAATTCAATCCCTAAGCATCAGTTCTAGGCTTAACAGGGCCTGAGAACGATTAAAGCAAGCATAACCAGTAACCATCTAGCACAAACCACATATAACTAGCACAAACCACGTATAACTAGCACAAACCTGGAGAAAGAAGACTGCTATCTCTAGCCCGTGATCCCGTTGCTAACCAGCTCTAGCCTTAACTTCAAGCTCTCGCACGATCCCGGTGCCTAAGAATCCTCTCCTCTGTGTTTTCTAGGGTTTAGGGACGTTTAGAAAGGTTTTAGGGAAAAGAAACATAAGAAAAATGCTTATGTTTATCTGTTAAAAAGCCCAACTTAAGTCGCGTACGACTGTACCAGCACCCATACGCCTGCACCAACCTAAAAAGCCTGACAAACCCAACTTCCTGCGAGCTGCGGTACGACCGTACCACCCTTTGGTACGCTCGTACAGTCTCCAGGAACCCTAGCCCCCTCATCTCCCCTGCTCGGTATGGCCGCCCGGATCCCCATACGCTCGTACCACACTCAAAACTCCTCTCCTCGCCCTCAAACTCACTCCCCGGCCACCTGAAACACCCAAAATACAACCCAAACATGCATGCCATTATGCACACACCTAGCATACATATAAATACACATTCAATACGTCATCACAACGCATACACAAGCATACATACACTGTACATACACCAGCAATCGTACCAAAACATGTATACATTCACGTATGCATCCAATCAAGCATACACAAAAATACTAAAACTCCTAGGGGGTCAAACGTGAATGTAACAGGTTAAATCTATAAATTCCTTATCCTTCAAATCACTATAAATAAAAGGTCTTCCCTTCATTCCAAAACATATATTTTGGAAACTCAAAAGCAACAAGAAGCTCTCAAGTTACAAGCTCTCCAAACTTTTGAAAAAGGTATTCTTCAAGTTCTAAGGTGTTCTTTAAGTTCGTCAAGGCATTCAAGAAGTTTATCAAGTTGTTCATCAAGCTCTTCAAGGTGTTCTTTCTTCAAGGTGAAATTTGATTCAAGATAAGCACTTGAATCGTGTTTTTCATCAAAAGTTTAATTCAAGATCAAAGTTTAATTAATCTAATATTATATTATATTATATTATATTATATGTAATTATTTTATTAAATTTGAAAAATAAATGTTTTAATATTAATTAGCATAATATTATATTATATTATATTTTACGTAATTATCTTATTAAAATTATAAAATGGATGTCTTAATATTAATTAACATAATATTAAATAATTATATGACTATTAAAATTAATAACTTAAAAATATAAATTAATGCAAAATTGAAAGATAAATAATACTCATTTTATCTGTATTTATTAGTGATTAAATTTTATTCAAAGTTAAATACTACTTATTTATATTCAAATATAAATACTACTCATTTTATTTCTATTTGTTAAAAATCACTAATTTTATTTATATTTATTAATTATTAAATTTTATTTAAAAATAAATACTTCTAATTTATCATTAATTACTTTTTAAAATTTATCAAAATTAAATATAAAACTTAATCTAATAAATATAAATAATAAAATATATTTTTGTTTAACATAAATTACTGAATAAAATAAATTTATTAATTGTAATTAGTATATTATTTTTATAATAATTGCAATTAGTATATTATTAAATTATATTATATTGTATTTTATATAATTATTTTATTAAATTTGAAAAATAGATAGCTTAATATTAATTAACATAATATTATATTTTATGTAATTGTCTTATTAAATTTGAAAAATTGATGTCTTAATATTAATTAGCATAATATTAAATTATATTATATTTTACATAATTACCTTAATAATGAAATATTTAATAATTAATATGTAATCAATGATAAATTCGTAATATTTATCTTTGAATAAAATTTAATAATTATTAAATATAAATAAAATTAGTAATTTTTTTAATTCAAAATTTAGTTGCTAACAAATGTACATAAAATGAATAGTATTTCTATTTGAATAAAATTAGTAGTTTTTAACTTTAAATAAAATTTAGTACCTAATAAATATAAATAAAATGAGTAGTGTTTATCTTTAAATTATACATTAGTTTACGTTTTCAATTTGTTAATTTTAATAATGATATAATGATTTAATATTATATTAATTCATATTAAGGCATACATATTTCAAATTTAACAAAATAATTATGTAAAATTAATTTAATTTAATATTATGTTAATTAATATTAATATTTGCTCTCATTTTTTATAAAAAAAAGGATGAAAATTTTATATAAATAATATTTTAAATAAGTATATAATACTTATAAATGATAGGTTAAAAAAAATTTGAAAACATAAAATATAAAATTATTATAAATGATGGGTCAACAAATTTATGCTAACGTGCAACGCACGTTATGAAAGTTTAATAAATTTAATATAATAAGCATTTTATAAACTTTAATAATTTAAATAATTAGATTATATAAATCCTAAATAATCATAATATTCCAATTGAAAAAGTTGAATTATATTTTAATAATGCATGATATTTTGTAATTTTAATAAATACCTCATATTTTTAAAATAATCATAAATATTATTTTTTTATATAATCTTATTATAAAAATCAATAATTATAAATGAAAACTATTACTAATAAATTATTAAAATAAAATAAAATTAATTTTAGCAAATTTAGATTATTTAATAAAGTTCTATTTTCTGGAAATTAATCATTTATAATAAAAGTAATTTATATTTATATTTAATTTTAAATAAAATTCTTAAGTGTAGATATCATAGTATATTTAAATATAATAATTACAAGTTTAAGTGCATCAATATGTTGAGTTTTAATAATATACCAATCAATTTAAACATCTTGCAGATATAAATAATTGAAAGACGATATATATTCAAGTATGATTTTATTGAGTATTGTTCTTATTCTCCATGCATCCATGTCAACTAGATTTGTATCTTCTGTGTGCATTTATTTTATTACAAGAAAGCATGATTACTTGTCTTGATTAAATCATCTTAATTTAAATGTTTAACATTTTTAATTGAGTCTTCCACATAATCTAATCTAAATCAACTTAATACTAAGTTTATATATTAAATTATTTATGTTTTGGATTACAAGGTTACAAGACTTATGAGTAAGATTGAAAATCGAATTTTCAAATATTTACCTTACTTTTCAATAATAATTTTAATCCAAAAAATAAAAAATATTATAGTGTTTAAATTTTATATGTTCTCAAATTAAAAAAATTCAAAAAGCTTTTATTAAAAGCCATTAAAGAAGGAAAAAACGAAAAAAAGAAAAAAAAAAAAAATCCAAACCGGCTCTAAAGCAGCTTCTTTTCCACATCACAAACATTTTTTCTCTCTTCCTTTCCTTCTTTCTTTCTTTGAAAGGGGTCTCCTTCTCTTCCTTTCCTTTTCTCTCTTTCAATTTCAACCCCATTTCTACTGCTAGGGTTTGCGAAACCATTGCAAAGCACCATCTTTCAAAACCCTAGATTTTCTATACCTGTAATTGAAATAATAACAATAATTACATTAACGTATTAGTAATATTAAATGGTTTTCAAAAACAAACTCTTCTTCTCTTCAAAGAAATCTGATTCTTCAAGTCCAGATGGATCCAACAACAGTCCAAGATCCGTCGGTTCAAATTCCCCGATCCGATCCGACAAGAAAAAACCCAAATCCACCGCCGCGGCGGCAACTACTAGCAGTAGTACAAGTACAACTACTAGCACTAGTAATTTTGCATGTAGTAAACAAACGCAAATCAAGGACGGAGTTAAAAAGAAGGACTCCATTTTTAGTAAAGGATCCACTTCCGGAACGGTGCCTGAATCCAAGGATTCCGTCTCTCCGATATTGGCATCATCTTTAGGGTTAAATAAGATCAAGACAAGATCTGGACCGTTGCCACAAGACAGTTTTTTCAGCTTTAGAGGTGGTGGTGGTGATAAAGGGTCTAGTAATTTATCGCGGCCGCCTGCTGGAGCTGGTGATGGAGGTTCAAGTTCGGGTTCCGGGTCAGGAAAGAAGAAGGATACACTGGGAGACAATAGAACGAACATGGGATTTCAGGATAAAAATATGTCTAGTGGAAGTGGACAGTCTAGGGAAGTAACTCCTAATTTGCTGGCTAGGCCATGGCTGCAGAATGCTGAATCATCGGCCGAGGCAGGTATTGGTTGTTTCTTAATTCCTACCTACTTGCTTTCTAGCTGCTGTTATTGCTATATGCTAAGTAGCACATAAACTTCAGAAATATGCTTTTTCAATGTTAGACACATTTTGGGCACGAAAATTCTCAGAAACTTTAAATCAATTTGTTTGCTAATTTTTAACTTATTCTATTAATTCCAGAAACTTAGATGGCACCTTTAAAAAATTTTGATTTAATAATATGAATTTTGGAGATGCGTTTAGTAATACCAATTAAATCAGGGTCTTAAATATAAATTATATAACTGTACATAAAAAGCTAAGTAATTTATAACTATATTCTTATGATGATGTTAAGCAGAAAGACATTTTTTTATTTGTATAGTAGTTTACTATATGCGATTATTTAGTTATTTGAATTTTTATAATAGGATGCTGTAAGATCAATATGATTAAATTTCACTTCACACACACACACACACAAAACCTAGGTTAAATGTTTTGTGGGTCTATTGCATTTGTGATTACTTGTCTGGTCTGTGCGGTTCTTCATGGGTGAACTTCAAATACTGTTCCCTATATCCTCTTCCAAGATCAATCAATATTGATTATATCCATTTCTGTATATAGTTGGTGTTTAGCTTGTGGGCGGGTCAGTATGATGACTGTTGCCTTTTGAAATAGTGCCTCTGCTTGAAGGTTGGACCATAACATATGGTAATGGTTGACTTTAAAATTCAGACTGATGGATTAGAAAACTTAGCAGCGCCATAATTGTGGACTTAATTATGATGCTCCAGTTCGGAATCTGCCTCTTGGTAACTTAGACAACTTTTGTTTTTGAGCTCTATCAAGGATATTCACAATGCAATTTATGCAATGCACTTGTAAGAATTCGTGATAGGCTTGTAAATGTTGTTAAAAGTGCTAGGCGCTCTTAAGATTTGAAGGTTCCCAGTTGCCTATGATGGTAGGCACTCACCCAGAGCAAAGTAAGACTTAATGCTAATACATGTTTAATAGAATGGATACCAAGTTATGGAATTTCAAATTCTTATTTGAAGTCTCGAAATTAAATAGCTTCCTGCTAAATGATTTGAAATTTTGGAAATATTAATATATGATTATTAAAAATATTAATATGATGCAGGTTAGTTTTTAAAACTTGAATTTAACTCCTGGTTCATAATTAAATGCACAAAAAATTGTTTAGGATTCTATTAAAATTAAATAATTTTTTATTTAGAAGATGATTGGTATTTCAAGTATCTTTCTAGGACTATGTTTCAATGATTTAAATAATGAATGATAAATATATGATATAAGGTCAATATGCTTGGTATTTAAAGAAAATATAGTATATTGAAATTATTAGAAAATAAAATTACTAGAATAGTAAAAATGAAAACATGAATAAATAACGAAGAACATCCTAATATATAAAGAATATATAGTTAAAAAAAAAAATAAAAGTAAACTCTAATGAAAGCACGATAGCTAGCGGTAGCTGGAGGGCAAGGATGGTTGTGGCTAGGGTGCAGCGGAAATGGTGATTTGACCTAATGGCAGCAACTTCATTCTGCTTTTGGTTATCTATTTTTGTTTGTAAAGGGTTTCACCTTGACCTCGCCTGGGTACCTATGCAGTTCCTAGGGTAAGCACCTCGCTTAGGATGTGTCAAGGTGAGGTGCATAGATTTCAGCTTGCCTGAAAGATGATGCTTCCGTTGCCTTTTGTAAGATGGGATGCTTGCTCTCTTTGCTAGCAAGAGTGAGAGCTAGAGGTCAAAAATATTGCTCTTCTGCACAACCTTATGTGGGAAATTACCACAATATTGTCTTGACTAAGTGTTTGGACAGTTTTAATGGAGGTTGGATATTTATTGATTATGTAGTAAAAGCTGTTGTTTTATCTATAAAACGATTGGATTGCTGTTAGGTTGCTGGATAAAATATATTTTTGGTGCTTCTTGTTTGATTCAGGGTTGCCTACGAAATTGATGTTGTTTATTAGTTAAAGGGTGGTGATTAGTATTTCTGGCAGTGCAGAATAGTTTAGATGTGTTTTTGGGGCTTTGGCATTTGATTGCTTGGAAACTTACTGGGAAAATAGAGACAGCATTTGGTCACTTGGATATAAAGTTAAGGATTATCTGCAATTAAAGTGCACAACTGTTTACTGATATTTAAATAGGGATAGGGAATGAAGGCATATGTTTCTGAAACATGACATTAGCTAGGTTACTGGATCTAGAAATGAGTGTTACTAATTGAAGGTTTCAATAACTAATGAACTTGTCATTTTCTATTTTCATTGTATAACTTGGTAGGTCGACATGATTCATCACATCGCTCTGGAGGCTTAAGAAGTTCTGAGGCTTTTACACCAGAGGTATCAGCATAAGGAATTTCTTCATGTGTTTGAATTTGCTTCTGTTTGATGTAGTTCTTTATATTCATTCTTATCAAATGCATTTTTCTAGACCTATGATTGTGAAAATCCTAAGGAGTCTGAGTCTCCCCGTTTTCAAGCTATACTTCGAGTTACAAGTGCACCTAGAAAGAGGTTTCCTGCTGATATCAAAAGTTTCTCACATGAATTAAATTCCAAAGGTGTGCGACCTTTCCCTTTTTGGAAGCCTAGAGGGCTAAATAATTTGGAGGTTAGTTACTGAACCATGACGATTTAATTTGCAATGTGATGCATTATTCCTGAGCTAGTTGCATCCTTCATTAATTTGCTTATATCTGCAGGAGATCTTGGTTGTTATACGGGCAAAATTTGACAAAGCAAAGGATGAAGTAAATTCAGATCTAGCTATATTTGCTGCGGATTTGGTTGGGATATTAGAGAAAAATGCAGAAAGTCATCCTGAGTGGCAGGAAACCATTGAAGATTTGTTGGTTTTGGCCCGTAGTTGCGCTATGTCATCACCTAGTGAATTTTGGCTTCAATGTGAAGGCATAGTCCAAGAATTGGATGATAGGCGCCAAGAACTTCCTCCTGGAATGCTGAAACAGCTTCATACCCGAATGCTTTTCATTCTTACAAGATGCACCAGATTGTTGCAATTCCACAAGGAAAGTGGTCTGGCTGAGGATGAAAATGTTTTTCAGCTTCATCAATCTAGGCTTTTGCATCCAGCTGAGAAACGTATTCCTCCAAGCATTGGAAGGGATAGCAAAAGTGCTAGCACTGCCAAGGCATCAAAAGCAGCTTCAACAAGAAAATCTTACAGTCAAGAGCAGCATGGGTTTGATTGGAATAGAGACCAGGTATCGCATCTAGGGAGCTCGGTCACTATTGCTGATGATGCTTCAAAGAACATAGATTCTCCTGGGAGCCGGTCTCGGATAGCTTCTTGGAAGAAACTTCCTTCTCCTGCAGGGAAAAGTGCGAAGGAAGTTCCTCCTTTAAAAGAAACTAGTGATAGCAAGACAGAACCTTTGAAAATATTGAACACAAGGAAAGGAGGTTCTGATGCAGAACTCAGTGCCCCTAAGCATTCAGAGCTTCCTGCAGCCAAAGATTCACATGAACACTCTATGAAGCACCAACATAAAGTATCTTGGGGTTATTGGGGAGATCAGCAGAATGTTTCTGATGAGAGTTCAATAATTTGTCGCATTTGTGAGGAGGAGGTTCCAACTTTACATGTTGAAGACCATTCAAGAATTTGTGCTATTGCTGATCGATGTGATCAGAAGGGTGTAAACGTGAATGAACGTCTGGCCAGAATTTCTGAAACTCTTGAGAAGATGATAGAGTCTTTTGCGCAGAAGGATAACCAACCTGCTGCCGGAAGCCCTGATGTTGCAAAAGTATCGAATTCCAGCCTGACTGAAGAGTCTGATGTTCTCTCACCAAAACTCAGTGATTGGTCCCGAAGGGGGTCAGAAGACATGCTTGACTGTTTTCCTGAAGTTGATAATTCTGTTGTTATGGATGACCTGAAGGGCTTGCCTTCAATGTCATGCAGAACCCGTTTCGGTCCAAAATCAGATCAAGGAATGGCCACATCTTCAGCCGGTAGCATGACTCCTAGGTCTCCATTGCTGACGCCTAGGACCAGTCAGATAGACTTGCTCCTTGCAGGGAAGGGTGCTTTTCCTGAGCATGATGACCTCCCACAGGTAATGCAGAAGCAATATTCTTTTGTTCTTCCAGATGATGAACAATTTATGATCTCAATCCATCTATGTTGTTATGGAAATGCATATCTATCTACCCATCTATCTACCTATTTAGATCCATCTTTGAAGCAGTATAAAATTTGACTTTTAATGATTATTCCAAGGTTTGTAGTATTTACTACAACAAATGATTCTTCTTATGGTCTTGTCACCCCTTCCTGCAGAACGGTATTTTTAAATGTTATGGAAAATTTCTCTAAGCTTTAACATGGTTAAGGAAAGAAGACAATAAGTGAGTTTCATCTTTTGGCAGAAACTTAGACAATAAGTGAGTTCAATGTTTTGGCAGAAACTTAGTTGTAAAAGGGGCTGGAAATCTTTTCAAAATTTAAGTTTCAGGGAGACATTATTCTTGGTAGTCTTGAAAGGGTTCTTACACTACTGAATAAATGGCACTATAAATAAGTTAAATTGTTTCTAATGTACTAATTTTTCTTTACATGGTGCAGATGACTGAACTTGCTGATATTGCTAGATGTGTGGCAAATACACCTTTAGATGATGAACGTTCTGAGTCTTACTTACTTTCTTGCCTCGAAGATTTGAGAGTTGTCATTGATCGAAGAAAGTTTGATGCACATACAGTTGAGACTTTTGGGACACGGATTGAAAAGCTTATTCGGTGGGTGTGTAGTGCAGTGTTTTTAGAGCATTTACTGGTATAATTTTGGAAAAGCATCTCATGCCAAATGAGGACCGGATGTTAGCTTTCCACTTAACATTTGTAGAATCCAATTAATTTTTTTAAACACAACTTTTCATTGCTTTGATTGGATGTAGAAATTTTTAATCAGCACTTTCTTAATTTGTATGAATTTTGTTTATTCAGTGAGAAGTACCTGCAGCTCTGTGAACTTGTGGAAGATGAAAGAGTTGATATAACAAGCACCATAATCGATGAAGATACTCCTTTGGAAGATGATGTTGTTCGAAGCTTGAGAACAAGCCCTGGACAATCTAAGGACCGTACATCCATAGATGATTTTGAGATAATAAAACCCATAAGTCGTGGAGCATTTGGACGGGTTTTCCTGGCAAAAAAGAGAACAACTGGGGATCTTTTTGCTATAAAGGTAACTAAGTGCGGAACAGGTGTTGTCATTGATATTTATTTTTTAGTGCGTTATGCTGAAAACATATGGAACAGTTTCCTTCTTTTCAAGAGCTTGCCTCTGGTTGCTCCTCATTGATTCCAGTGTCTATACAAACATCCATAACATTGTGCTCTCTCATGTTTATTCTTCTCCCTTTCCAAATTAAGTTGATAACTGGTTGTGTAAGCCTTCTATAGCACCAGTGGATGAACTTTTTTTTTTTTGTTGGTTCTGCTAAATTTATGGTTATGCTTTCAGAATTTGGAATTCAGGTGCTGAATTAGATATGATGATGAAATTGTCTGACCTCTGAAGCGGCAAAATTGCTAATGTGATTTTGTGTGCATGTGCTAAAGTATATAAATGCCTTTTGTTTTAAAAGCTCAGAATGCATTTAAATCGGATTTTGACATTCAGAACGTGCAGAATTTTTCATGCTATGTAGAACGTATATCTCAATAGCATTTACTTGTAGCTTTTAGAGACTTGTTTAATTCTGTGAAGTACCGTTCCTAGAAAGGCATCTTTAGTTTCCTTGTTTCAAAATTTACTTGTCTTTCTGCTGGTGCTGTTGATTCAATTTTGTATCACAAGTAGAAGTTAAATTAATGAAATAATATGATTGGTGACACTTTTGGTTTAAGAATCAAACCAAAAGACTTGAGAGTTTATACATTTGCTGGCATGGATACAACTGGAAACATGGTTTGAATCAATTTACACAAAATGTTGCATAAACCTGCCATTGATGTGGAATAGATGAAAAATCTGTCTAATTCTGCTTATGTGGTTACCAAGGCTTATGCAATTAGATATTATTAGTTTGGTCCTTTTGAATAAAGGTTACACTATCAGGTATGAGAATGCCAAGCCAAGTGAATGGAATTCAATGATGACTTTCTGGTAAACAGCAAATTATTTATGGATTTGAGTTTGACTGGTAATCGTGCTTCAATTATTTATTTAATAGTGAAAAATTGAGTTGAATAATCAAGAAAATGATAAGCTCTTGGTAGCTGGGGAGTGCTGCAGTGTTGACTAAAGAGGAAAGAAGGGCACACAGAACGTACAAAGAGTGAAAATAAGGAGATAAAAAAATAAAAATTACAGAACGGGTGGAGATTTATCCAACAGAATGCTAAAGTACAAAATACATCATCAAAGCCTAACAAAATAAGCAGTTACTGAAATAGTGGAAATCATAATAAAATACGTGAAAGCTTCTGGGAAATTCATTTTTTAAAAAATGATGCATTGTAAATTGATTTATTTGTTATTGGCTATATCTCTATATATTTTCTTCCTTGTTCTCAGTTACCCACTCGATGCAGAGTCATATATAAACACTTCATACTTCCTTATTTGTTTCAGGTTCTTAAAAAAGCAGACATGATTCGGAAGAATGCTGTTGAAAGTATACTTGCAGAGCGAGATATATTGATTTCAGTTCGCAATCCATTTGTGGTGAGCAGGTTTAGCATGAAATCTTTTAACAGACTTAGGATTATTTATCTATTTTAACACAAATGTGAACTTGTCAGGTTCGCTTTTTTTATTCGTTCACTTGTCGCGAGAACTTGTACCTTGTGATGGAATATTTAAATGGAGGTGATTTATATTCTTTATTGAGGAATTTGGGTTGCTTAGATGAAGATGTTGCTCGTGTATACATTGCTGAAGTTGTAAGTTTTTGTTTGGCCTTTACATGCTTTTCCTGGTTGCTTCATGATTCCATCTACAAATTTACATAGACTTAACTGATGTTTGCTTTTTAAGGTGCTTGCATTGGAATATCTACATTCTTTACGAGTGGTTCATCGTGATTTGAAGCCTGATAATTTGTTGATTGCACATGATGGCCATATCAAGGTAACTAAGCTTCTTTTTCAATCTCTTTCATGAATATATTCACATTCTTTTGCTAATCAATTATTGTTATAAGTGTGCATTGCCTTGATAAATTATACCGTAATATTTCATTTCCCCAATAAACTGTTGGTTTTTCCAGTTTGATGTGGTACAATTAAGTTCTCCTTTTGGAAAATTTTTATTGCTCCATAGGTAGCATGTTGTTACGATGCTGTTTCAAAATTTTTCCCAAAAGGCGAAGATGAATGTGGGAACGAGCTTATCTTGTATGCTGTTTAGACCAAAATGAATTTCAGAAATAAAAGAGTACCGAGGCTGCTACAGCTACAAGTCAGGAACCTAAATTTAGATTTGATACATTCAGTATCATTTAAACTTGCTTTGGCGTTGATATTGAAAATTATTGTTTTCCTTGAAAAGATGATTAATATTTGATGGAAATTTTTTCAATTGTGAAGTATTTGCGGAAACTTTTTGCAAGGTCTGTTGGCATTACAATTATGCCTAAGACTGAAGTTCGATATTTTACATCGGCTATCACCTACATAGCCCTTCTCATTAACCCCTAGATTTGACCAGATTTGCATGTTTCAACTGATGTAATAAATTGTAGTCTTTAAAGACAATTGCATCTTTTTTAAGTATACCTGGGGAATCTATTTTGCAATATTTTAAATTATATTGTTCAATAGCATGCTAAAATTTTTTTGCATCAAGCATCATTCAGATGATAGGGAGTGAGATTATTGATAGCATTTAAAATTGAATACATTATGTAACATTGCACATTCTTCAGATTGTAAGAGTAAGATTTCCAAAATACTTACAACTGAATATGTTTTGTCACATTTCTGGAAGTGTATAGAATTATTTATCATGTTGACTTTATCTCAGTCATGTGGATAACCAGTATCTGATTATGAATATTGAGAAATCATCGTAATCTATGTGACTTAGAATTTTATGTCTTGTTATGCATCTTACAGATGACCGTTTGTATCAAGCCTTATAACAAGCAATGTTTTCTTTGAAGCTATAAAACTGACAAAAGTTCCCATTATTTCTTAACAGTTAACAGACTTTGGTCTTTCTAAGGTTGGTCTCATCAACAGTACTGTCACTGATGATTTGTCTGGTCCAGTGGTAAGTGGCACCTCCATGCTCGAGGATGATGAACCACAACTATCCACTTCTGAGCACCAGCGAGAAAGACGGAAGAAACGTTCGGCTGTGGGAACACCCGATTATTTGGCACCAGAGATTCTTTTGGGGACAGGACATGGTTGGTTTGTAAGCCTTTTCCATATTTTATGAGTTGAAGTGGCATGATATTGTTTTTCTCATCTTGTCTAGTTCAATGGTTGGCTGAAAGTTTATTTATTATTGAAGTCTTAAGCAAGTTGTGACCAAATTATTGGTCACTGATAAAATACAAGAGCTATTATTTTCTATTGCTTTTAAGAAAGCTGAGTTATGTTAAGTGATTTATAATTTTACAAGATTGTTTTTAATGATACTAAATGATAAAAAGAACGAGGAAACAGTTAAAAAATGGATTTAATTCAACCAGAACTTGTTCCAAATTAACTAGGGTTGGTCTAATTGTTTTTCTTCACTGGGAAGGATTTTGAGCTACATCTTTTTTATGAATATTATTGAAGGATTTACAAGGTATTTGTACACCCGCAAAGGGTTCTACTGAAGGAATTAATTTTAATATCTCCTATAATCTTTCTAACTATAATTGTGCTACTAACTACACAGGAAAGTCTTGTACAAAATATTCTTATACAGAATAAAATATTATGCATTCTATAAAACATAGTTTAGCCAACTTTCTTCCCAACCTGTTATTTGTATTTCTGGTTAATAACATTAATACTGGAAATTTGACTTTACTGTAGGATTTGTTTTTGAGATTGGATAGGTGGTCTGTGGGGGTCATTGTGTTAAGTTGATCCCTCCTCACTCTGTCACAATTATGTGTTGAATTTAAGTTCTCTATTCAATATTTTACAGGTACAACTGCAGATTGGTGGTCTGTGGGTGTCATTCTATTTGAGCTAGTCGTTGGTATTCCACCATTTAATGCTGAACATCCACAGGTTACTTTCTTGATCCAGACTGTTCTTGTTCTAAGTTGTTGCATATGCTTTCTTTCACTTGCATTTTGATGATGTTTTTTCCCTTTTGCTTCCTTTCTTTCATCTGTGCGAATGCATTGTATATTTTTATTTTCTTCATTTTTCATCTCTGTGGGTTTAAGAATCCTGGTTATAAAGACTTTGTACATGAATTGTTGAGGCAGGGGAAGCAAAACAATGGTTGAGCATTTTTCTGTCTTTGCTATTTATTGCTTTTAAATTATGTGCATTTTTCTGTCTTTGCTATATACTGCTTTTAAAATTATTTCCAAGCTTACAAACTTTCTATTATTCTGATAGGCTAGGCCCCTTGTAGGCTGAGTTTTTTTTAAAAGGATTGTGTATGCTGAACTTGACAGGCTTAGGATGTAAGGCCAGTTTGCAGAAAATTTTCAAGGGTATAATACTTTTACGTTTTGGTGAATTCCTGATGATATGATTACTTGCAGGCTTATCCTGGATGTTATGTCGACAATAAATTAGTCATGGTTATGGCAATTTATTAATTTATTAAACTATGTTGACAATAATGAGTCTGGCATTGGCAAGAACTGCAGTTTCATTCAATAATAAAGACTACAAAGCCAGATGGATTCCTGTTTCTTTTCCTGATTTTTATTCAGATAGTGTCTTAGGAAGGTGAGTAAAAAGATTCAAGCACCAAAAGAAAATTATTTTGGGCAAATTTGTGTTCTATGTTAGAAGTGTTGGTTGGCCCCAATCTGAAGCATGCAAGAATAGATAATCTACCATTGACTGAGTTTGAGTCATGTTATTTTACGGATGCTATGAGGTCAGCTTAGGTTGTAACTATTGTGACAAAAAAAGCTTGCTGTTTTCTAGTGAATTATGAAAATTTTGTTAAAATTTTCAAAAATACCTATTTTTGTGTGCACCTTCAAAAGTTTCATGTGTATTTGCATGAACTTCTACTTACTTTTAACAGCTGTAGCTGCATCCTTATTTTCTGTTTTTTTTTTTCTAGATGATATTTGATAATATTCTCAACCGGAAGATACCATGGCCCAGGGTGCCTGAAGAAATGAGCCCGGAAGCACAGGATTTAATTGATGGGTAAGTGAGCTTCCTTTATATGTATGTGCAACTCTAGAACATTTTCACTCTTGAAATTTGTTTTTTCTCGGGTTATTCTTGTAGTCTACATTGGTTAAAGACTCTGGTATCGATTGATTTTTTTCATAAAATGCAATTATTAGTGTATTTTTATTATTCAGTACTCAAAAAGACCTGTTTTCAACATGTTTCTTTTATTATGACAGTGATGGTCATCTTTAGCATGAAATTGGTAGGATTGACCAAAAACAGTACTAACCAAACTAAGACACAATTTTGGTTTGCTTCGGTTTTAAAAATTTTAAAGTCAACCAATATTTGGTTCAGTAAACCGATGAAATTAATCTAAAAACAGAACTAAACTGGTTCAGTTTAAAAATTTTATAACCAACCAATGTTCCATTTGGTTTGGTTTTGAAAGGCAAACAATTTTGGTTCATGAAGGGTACCAAATTGACCATCTGCTCACCCCTAGTAATAAGTCCCATAGATAATTAATCCATACATTTAAGTCCACCTGTTGCTAATACTGCCAGTCTTCAGGTTATTAACTGAAGATCCTAATCAGAGACTTGGAGCTGGAGGAGCATCTGAGGTGGCCTTGGTTATTATTTCACGTTTTCATTTTGATGCCTGTAACTTTATTATACATTGCAATAATATAAAGATAACGTATGGTTCAGGTGAAGCAGCATGTATTCTTTAAAGATATTAACTGGGACACGCTTGCCAGGCAGAAGGTGTCAAATGTCATTTCCGCAGATAATAAATATGTTTCATGCAATCTTAAAACATGTGTTTATAGTTTTGATCATCATGTTTCATTTTGTTGCTTCTTTAGGCTGCATTTGTTCCCAGTTCAGAGAGTGCACTTGACACGAGTTACTTCAGAAGTCGCTATTCTTGGAATACTTCAGATGGTCATGCATATGCTGCTAGCGATTTTGAAGATTCCAGCGATGCTGACAGCCTAAGCGGCAGTAGTAGTTGTCTAAGCAATCGCCATGATGAAGTGGTAATTTTTGTGAAAAATATGTTTAGTTGAGAAAATTTACATTTTCATTCCCTCATAAATAGGAAATTCACTTCTTGCACATCATGATAAACAGGGAGATGAATGTGGGGGTCTTGCAGAATTTGAATCTGGCTCTTCGGTCAACTACTCATTTAGTAATTTCTCATTTAAGGTATTTTCTTTACATCTAACCCTGGATAAACATGGAGTGGTTTTAGCTTGCAGAATATGTTTTGCTGATAATGTTCAATTGATTATCCAGCAATGAATCTGTATAATTCAATCTGTTGTGTTGTGTTTGATGGTTTAGTACATAAATTAGCAACTCGTAATAATAAATGAGATGCCGTAGAAGGAGAAAAAGGTGACTCGGTTAATGGTTGTAATTTTCTCATCATTTCTCTTTTGCTTGTTTTAGAATCTCTCTCAGCTTGCGTCAATCAATTATGATCTTCTCTCCAAAGGCTGGAAGGATGATCCATCGACAAATTCGAATTCATAACTACTTTTATCTCCATGGTCGAGAACCATTATTGTGTTTACGATGTTGAATCTGTATGTCCTGTACATGTATGATTTCTTTACTCTTCCGTGGATTCCCTTGATTGATCAATTCTATGATGCAAATGCATAAAATCCTGAACATGTTTGGTTCTTTTGCAGAAATAGAAAGGGACCGAAATTTGCCTTTGGGGATGTGGTCTTTCCAACATTACAGGTAGTTGATCCAAACTTTCTTTCTTTTTTTTTTTTTTTTTTTTTTTGGTTGAGCTGAGAGAGGATCAGAGTGTAGAAATATAATTAAAAGTTAAAATTGGTTTTACAATGTTAACCATACAGTGTAGTACTGTTTGTGAGATCTTTCAATTTCTCCCTCTTATCAAATGAGAATGAACACATCCCTACCCTTTGTTTACAGTCAAGTCTTGTTATGTTGATATTCAAATCTTTCTTTAGAGTTTGAGTTGCACTTGTTTAGCTTTTGATGTTTAATTTTCTGAATAATCAATTCAATCATACTCTACTACACAAAAGGAATGGATAATAAAAATATCAAACAAAAGAAACATTATATATTTATTTCCAAAAATTTTAATTTTTATCTAAAACAATTCAAATCTAATATAAATATTATTTTTTACTTGAAAAATTCTTATTTTAACATTTTAACATGGATACTAGTATTTACTTAATTTTTGTAAATATATGTTATCTAAATTTAACGTGAAATTAAAATGTTAAAGTTTTGTTACAATTAATATTATTAATTAATTTTATAAAATATTTATTTGTTTTGTTAAAAATAATAAATGATGTTATAATTAAATTAAATTAATATTAGTAATTGTTTTAGAAAATGCTCATTTTTTATCCTTTAAAATAATTATAAATTACAATTTTGTTTTATCTTTAAAATAATTATCTGAAAAATAATTATAATTGTGTTAAATTGATAATTACTGCGCTGATTTTGTAAAATTTTATGCTTATCTTTTAAATCTTAATCCTCAAAATGATAATTTTTAAAATATTTGTATTTGATTTGTTTAATAAGGTTGATTTATAATTTTTTATTTTCCCTTAATTATTATTCCTTAAATTTCATTTTTTTTCTTTTTTCTTAATTTTTTTATTTCTTTTAGTTGATTTAAAATTAATTTTAATGTTTTTAATCTTATTTTTATTTAAAGATTATGACAAGAGATGATTTGCTTAAAAAGATCGCATCATTTAAAGAAACTTGTAGGGATATTATTTCTCTTATGAAATATGTTAAGTTTGAACAATATTTAAATAAATATTATTGAAATATTATTATATACATATTAAAAGTGGGAAGATGAAGGACTTGAAAATACAAGTCTATCCCTCCCCTTTTAATTTTAATAATTCAAAGATAAATATTATTTTTTAAAATTTATGTGAAGATAAATATTGCTTTTTTAATTTTAATTGAAAGATAAATATTATTTTTTAAAATTTATATAAAGATAAATATTACTTTTAAAAATTTATAAAAAATAGATATAAAGATTAATCTAATAAATAAAAATAATAAAATAATTTTTTGTTT